>MJUU01030320.1:14324-36208 GCA_002080025.1 Modiolus philippinarum
AAGAAAAATCTAGGATGGATACACAAAATTAGCTACAGGTGTGTTGTTTGTAAATGTAGAAAAAAGGAACTGATATGATAATACCTATAAATTCAGGGAAGTACAAGCTTGTTGCAAGCATTATATTTTTGTCGTTTCAATTCGGTTTAAAATTGAATTTGAAAATTGAAGTTTAAAATCTCCTAATATAACAAGAGGACATCAATTATATTGAAAAAGAAATTAAATTTACATAAATAATAATACTACAAAATAAATAATACATGTATTAATAATAATGACTAATTGTTTATTATTATTTTGTTACTTATGGTTTCTCCTATACATATTAGTTAATTGATATAACGATCTATTAATAATTAGTATTTATGTTCATGGAAGTTAATATAAAGTTATATTAGATTTATTGAAAGGTTTATGGTATTTGTCCAAATAAAAATTATCAGTATACATGTATTATATCATTAAATTTCTGGTTAAAACCTCCCAGAATCTTCAATGTATTTTTGGATTGCTGAAAAAATTTCCATATTTTCATCATATGAAAGATTTTCAGATAATTGATCCATGTTCCAAAATTGGTCTAATAAGACCTATGAATAATTTTTCAAGAGATTTTCTATCCAACTTATGTTTCATTAGTTGCAATATATTAATTCTTTTAACAAGCTTTAGTATAAATTTCATTTGAATGATTTTTCCATTTTCCATCAGAGCTTAATATTATGCCAAGGTGTTTATGAACAGATGAATTCTCTAGTATATTACCATCAAAATATAATGGGGTAAACTTTTTTATACCCCTGCTCCGAAGGAGAGGGGGTATACTGTTTTACCCTTGTACGTATGTCCATCTGTCTGTCCGTCCGTCCGTCCGGAACATCTTTCGTCAAGGATTTCTCAGCTTGTGTATGTAGTAATACTTGATATTTGGTCTGAAGCTTAAGTATGATGAGTTGTACCGTGTCTCCCTTTTTCGAGTCTGTCACTCATCTACTTTCCCCTTTAGAAATCCGTGACTTATCTACTTCCTGTTTGACGAAAACTTTAATTTTTCCCATTATAGCCATATATTGAAAATTTTCGTCGAGGATTTCTCAGCTTGTGTATGTAGTAATGATTTGATATTTGGTCTGAAGCTTAGGTATGATGAGTTGTACTGTGTCTCCCCTTTACAAATCGGTCACTCATCTAGTCCCTGTTTGATGAAAACTTTGATTTTTCCCGTTATAGCCATATATTGAAAATTTTTGTCTAGGATTTCTCAGCTTGTGTATGTAGGAATGAATTGAAATTTGGTCTGAAACTTAAGTATGATGAGTTGTACCGTGTCTCCCCTTTTCAAGTCTGTCACTCATCTACTTCCTGTTTGACTTCATCAATTTTTTTCCATTATACCAATATATTGAAAATTTTTGATCCATACGTGTTTGTGTCCACACTTGAACTGTGTCTAAACCTGCATTGTATCCGCACACACTTAAATTTGCACTTTCCATATTGATTCAATGTTCAATGAGCGGGGGTATAACTGGCTGGCATTCGGCGAATTTGGTTAAAGTTTGCCTTTAAGTCTATTTCTCAACAACTACACATTGTAAACAATAATATTTCATCAAATTAATTGCCTTGATGAGTACTACCCAAATTAATGACAATTAAGTGGCTTTGACCTACATTTTAATATGAGGTTATCATTTGGCGGGGCATCCGTGTCTTACAGACACATTCTCTAGTTTTGTATGATATTGCTTATAGGGTACTTTTTTACTTCAATAATGCAAGATTTTCTGATATATAGGGCTGTGGGGTATGTGAGCTTGCTCACTAAGGTTCTTTAATTTGAAATCTTTTAATATGGTTAATAAAAGGATATGGAGTAAATGCACATGAGACAAAGTCTCTACAAATACATGGTAAAAAACAAGCAAAGGAACAACACTTTTATTGTTGTTCATCATCTTGAAGTCACCATGAGGCCTTCAGTATGCCTGGAACCCCTTTGGGACCATAATTTAAAATGAACCAATGAAGACTGTTTTTTTTTTTAAATTGTATTCAATTGTAATTTGTTGTTACAGTAAATGCAGTAAAACAAAGTGACTCTGCATAAATAATATACCTACTAGGAAGACATAGAAAAATCTAGGATGGAAACACAAAATTATTTACAGGTATGTTGTCTGTAAATGTAGATAAAAAAAGGAAGTAATTTGATAATACCTATAAAATCAGGGAAGTGCAAGCTTTATGCAAGCATATTTTTGTCGTGCATAATCCATCTATAAGTAGCAATGTTAAGTTAGTTTTACAACATCACTAAATAACACAATTTCAATATATATTTGTAGGTGAAAGAATCAGCTGGGAGATGACTCAATAGAAAAGCAATGTCATACTAACACCATTTTGGCAGAATGATGCAGCTACATATGATCAGTGACAGAACAAGAATAGAATAAGAGTAAGAATATCTATTTCTTAATTAAAAGGTCTATAAGAGAATGGAAATTAATACACGAACTATCGCTAATGTATAGTGTAGTAATTTGGTCAATGCAGTTTACTTGTTCAGTAAAACCCTAATACAGGGATAATTTTTCAGATGTTTAATCAATGCAAAAAAAAACAAACAAACAAAACAAAAACAAAAAACATCAAACCTCCTGGATCTTGTCAAGGTGTTTTTGTAAGACTGACTCCCTCCACAGGTCCAGCTTATTTCATACATTTTATCACACTGTGTTAAATTATCCAACTTTATCAGACATATACTCAGACTGCATTAAAAGTAAGTTAGTGAGTGTTGAAAAAAAGTAAAAGAAAACATTATTGGAATAGACTTATGAAGATTCAAATTCATTTTTGTTACACTCCCTCCTATATTGGCATTATTTTGCTGCTATTTATGATACCAAATTGATATTTGTATCATATAAATGAATCTAGGGTCTCATTTATGCTATTAAACCATTGATTTAATTAAATTCAAATCTTTTTTTTCATGATATATTTCTAGCAATGATTCATATTGGAATGTGTGCATAGCAGGTAAATGATTTTCAGACAACCTTGAATACACCACTGTCAGTAATAGGATGTTGAACGAGAGATTGCAAGAAGCAGGAGAAGTGAGAACAGACAGCAAAAGATTCACCACAAGGCACTTTGTTACAGGAGTTAATTTTATCACTTGAGTAAGAAATAGTATGATACTGGTCTTAGGCTATTGTTTTTTTAGCTAACCTGGCTATGTCAGGGTGAGCTTTTACCATCACTTGGCGTCCGTCATAAACTTTTCATTCAAAGATCTTCTCCTCTGAAACCACTGGGACCATTGGAACCAAACTTAGTCACAACAGTCCTTGGGTGGTCCCCTTTAAAAATTGTATCTGGCATGTCTGTACCTAATCCAAGATGGCCGCCAGCGGGGAACATAGTTTTAATATTAGAACCTATGGAAAAGACATTCAAAGATCTTCTTCTCAGAAACTACCAGTCCAATTATAACCAAACTTAGTCACAATGGTCCTTAGGAGGTCCCTTCCAAAAAAGGTAGCCGGCAGGTCCGTACCTCATCCAGGATGGCCACCAGCAGGGAACATAGTTTTGTTATTGGTCCTTAGATGGTGCCTTCCAAAAAAAGGTATCCGGCAGGTCCCTACCTCATCCAAGATGGCCGCCAGCAGGGAACATAGTTTTATTATTGGACCCTATAGAAAATACATTCAAAGATCTTCTTCCCAGAAACTACTAGTTCAATTAAAACTAAACTTAGCCACAATGGTCCTTAGATGGTCCCATCCAGCAGGTATGTACCTCATCCAAGATGGCCGCCAGTGGGAAGACAGTTTTAACATTTGACCCTATGGGAAAGGCATTCAAGGATCTTCTTCTCAGAAACTACCAGTCCAATTATAACCATACTTAGTCACAATGACCCTTAGATGGTCCCTTCCATAAAAAGGTATCAGGTATCAGGCAGATCTGTACCTCATCCAAGATGGCCGCCAGCGGGAACATAGTTTTAACATTCACCCGACCCTATGTACATGAAATATACATTCAAAGATCTTCTTCTAAGAAACTACTAGTCCAATTAGAACCAAACTAAGCCACAATGGTCCTTAGGTGGTCCCATCCAAAATATGTATCTTGCAGATCCCTACCTCATCCAAGATGGCCACCATCTGGAACAAAGTTTTTACATTGGCCCAATTGATTTTAAGGGGAACCTCTACCCGAATTTTTATTTGAATTGTGGTCTGAATGTTTTAATTTCACAGGCTTTCAAGCGGGCCCTTATTTTCCTAAAATTCCTTATTTTTTTAAAAACAGCCATAAAATTCCTAATTAAAGCTGAAAAATCCTAAAAAAAACCTGCTTTTTTGGAGAAAAACCTAATTTTTTTTTGATTTTCAAAATTTCAAAATCAAAAAGTATACATAAGATATTAAAGTTGATATAATCTAGCTTTAGTATATTTTCAGAAATACTTATTTGCCACTCAGGAGACTATTTGATCGTTATCAACAGTATTCAGCATTGTTTCTGATCCATACTATTTATTTTTAGCCATTCACCACACATAGGGGGAGGGTTTGGATCCAAGAAAGCGAGTTTAACCCCACCGCAATTTTTGCACCTGTCCCAAGTCAGGAATATGTTGGTCATTGGCTTGTCCTTGTCCTCTTATAAAATTTTGGTTTCTTTATATTTGGGTTATTGAATGTGGTTTGCTTCCATTGATTTATTCACTTATTTACCTTTTCGGGGCCATTTAGGGCTTACTATATGGTGTGAGGTTCCTCACTGTGTTGAAGACCATATGGTGACCCCTAGATGTTTTGTTTTTTGTCGTTTTAACCTGGATATGGGATGTTGTCTCCTTGACATTTACCCCATTTCCTTTCTTTTTCAAATTAGTAATGTCTATCATAGGGTGTATTGACACACTGTGGAACAATGCTGGTAATCATCCAAATGGTCTTCCGAATTGGTAATTAACTTTTGTATTATTGTTCTGTGCCCAAATGGTAAGTAAACCTAATTTTTCAGTCATTTCGTTAAAAGATATAGTACATTTTATCCCTTATTTTTGTTTAAAACTCTAAAAATTCCTAAGATTGGCCCTTATTTTTTGCAAAAAGTAGCTTGAAAGCCTGATTTCAGCAATATGTATTACCTTGATTATAAGGGGAACCCTTGTCCAATTTTTTTTCGATGGTGTTCCTGATGGGTTGTAATGGATGGTGGATATTGTTCTAGATTTTATGTCTTGTTTTTATACGACTGCAAAAAGGGCAAGGTGTGATAAGGGGTTGATTTGGCCTATGATTTCAGCGAATTTTTAAGTTTCACCACAAGATTTTCTTCCATGTTCGTTTCAAAGCTTAGACCCCATGTATATAAAAAATACAAAAGTTAGAATCAATGACGTCACAATATGTATAGTTCTGACATCATGAAAAGGCTACTTTTGAGCATTTTCATAGAAATGTACCAAATTTGGCAGATTTCCGAACAGTTTTCCTAACCGGAAATATCGAGCACATTCAAGAACCAATTAGATATTTTACCAACTCATTTGTACAAACGAATAAACCCTCTCATACAAATATTTTTGTGGTTCTTGCATGTGCTCAATATTTCCTACACAGAAAAAGTAGTCAAAATTGGTCAAATGTGTCATTTTTCTACAAAATGTTCAATTTGTCCCTTCTTCTACCCTCAAAAACTCAATATTCATGCATCAATATTTGAGAAATGTTACTGTTTACTGAAAAGCCATACCCATAGAACATTACAATGAAAAAATTCGGTGAATTCAACCAATTTATTTTCAGGCCAAATAACGCCCTTACCTTACTCCGTTGCGGTCGTATTATGGTATTGTGCAGTCGTCGGCGTCTGTGGCCAGCATAACTTTGTTTTTAGTGGACGGATCATCTTTAAATTTCAGTTTAAGGTTTCTTGGCATAAGGTTAAGCCTGGGTTTTAATTTCGCGTTTGTGGCCCCACCCGTTTTAGAAAAAGGGGCCAAAAAGGGATAATATTTGGTATTTTCGTGTCTGTGGACAGCATAACTTTGGTTCCAGTAAACAGATCATTTTTCAAATTTTAGTATGATGTTTTTAAGCGCGGGTCATAATTCTATGTTTCTGGCCCCGCCTGTTTCAGAAGATGGGGCCAAAAGGGGTTAAATTGGATGTTTTCACTGTAGAATCTTTATTATTTATCAGATTTTGGTGGGGTTTCTTTCAGTGAACTCCTTAGACAATTTCCAATTTGAAGTGCAAACGGATTTTGCGTGGCATGTACCGTTCACGAGATAAATAGGGCTCAAAAGGGGTGTATTTCCAAAATTTCAATTTCTTTATTTCTAGTCCGATTTTGATGCAGTTTTTTTTGCAGTGGATTCCTTATGAAAAATTAACATAGCGCTGCACCACCAGATTTTTGATAACTTGTTGCCTTTCCAAACTATGAGGGGCCTAACTGGGCCAAAATTGCAAATTTGCAGATTACCGAAAATTTTAATTTTTTACCGATTTCAATGGGATTTTTTTCTTTAGATTCCTCTCATTGTAGGCTTTCAGCAGTATGCCAACAGATCGGCTTCACTCTTTCCGTTTCTGAGCTATAAGGGGTCAAAGGGGCCAGAATTGCAATTTTTAGAAATATGTGAAATCTTTATTTTAGATCAGATTTTGATGGGATTTTTTTCTTCGGTTTCCTCTCAATGCAAGCTTTCAGTACTATGTCAACAGATTTGATGTAGCTCTTACCGTTTCTGGGCTATAAAGGGTCAAAGGGGCCAAAATTGCAAGAATTAGAAATATGTGAAATCTTTATTTTTCATTAGATTTTGATGGATTTTTATACGCCCGTCTAATGACTCTGCGTAGCCCTTTATTCCTATTGGAAATGCCTTTTATATATGTCAGCTATAGTCCAGGGGAGCACAACTCCTCTTAAACCACCTGAAGGATTTTTATGAAACTTTACACAAAGGAAGGACACGATATGGAGATGTGCATGAAGGAATATAATTATTGTCTGAAACCAGGAAGGGGAGATAATTCAAATTTGACTTTTTGTTGATTCCTTATGTATGGGTTACTTCGTAACCGCAACTTCTCTTAAACCACTTGAAGGATTTTGATGAAACTTTACACAAAGGAAGGACACTATATGGAGATGTGCATGAAGGAATATGATTATTGTACGAAACCAGGAAGGGGAGATAATTTGACTTTGACTTTTTGTTGATTGCCTATGTATGGGTTACCTCGTAAGCGCAACTCCTCTTAAACCACTTGAACGATTTTGATGAAGGAATTTAATTAAACCACTGAAAGGATTTTGATGAAACTTTACACAAAGGAAGAACACTATATGTAGATGTGCTTGATGGAATATGATAATTGTTTGAAATCAGGAAGGGGAGATAATTTGACTTCGACTTTCGTTGATTTCTCCTGCCATTATCTTTTTCCCCCCAAGAAAAAATTTTGTAGATATTGTGAAGTCAAACTGTTGGAGAGACACACTTTTTAGCTCACCTGGCTATGCCAGGGTGAGCTATTGCCATCACTTGGCGTCCGTCGTCCGTCCGTCGTTAGCTCACTTTAAAAAATCTTCTCCTCTGAAACACTTGGTCAAATGGAACCAAACTTTAACTGAATGATCACTAGGGTATCTTGTTTCAGATTTGAAATTTTACATGTCTTAGGTCAAACAACATGGCTGCCGTTACTAAAAATAGAACGTAGGGGTAAATTACAGTTTTTGGCAAATAACTCAAAAAACGTTACAGATATCAAAAATCTGACACGAGTAAAAATGATCAGCATGTGAAGATCTACCCTTGCTGAAATTTTGAAGAAAATCTGATGACCCGTCTAAGAGTTATTGCCCTTTTTCCGTAAAATTTTCAAAATTTTGATGTTTTTTATTTTTTATTTTTTTTAAAAAACTATAACAGATAGAGGTTAAGTTTAAATTGCAAAAATGTTTAGCATGTTAAGATCTACCCACATGATATTTTGAAGAAAATCCAAGTACCTATATATGAGTTGAGGTCCTTTATTGGTCAAATTTTTTCGTGATTTTTTACTTTTTGTCCTATATTTCAAAAACGCTTCGAGATAGAGGTCAAGTTTAAATTGCAAAAATGTTCAGCATGTTAAGGACTATATTTTATTGAACACATTCATGTTTTTCTGAGATGCTGACCAAGTGTTGTTACTTTGGTGCTGATGTGTCATCAGACATGCCGGCAGCAATGATCTTAATTTTAACATTGGACCCTATGGGAAAATGCATACTAAGAGCTTCTACTTTAAAACCACTGAATGGATTTGAACCAAACTTGGCATGAATGATGTTTATGAGGTGCTGACCAAGTGTTATTACTTTGGTGCCAATCTGTCATCTTACATGACCGACAGCATTGGACCCTATGGGAAATGCACACAAAGATTTTCTAGAGAACTGCTAGATGGATTTAAATCAAACATGACATGAATGAGGCCTGTCAGGTGCTGACCAAGTGTCAGCAGCTGTGAACTTAATTTAACAAAAGATCTTCTTCTAGAGAGCTGCTTAATAGATTTAATCTAAACTTTGTTTATGAGAAGCTGACCAAGTGTTGTTACTTCAGTTCTGATCCATCATCCAACATGGCTGCCAGCATGAATTGGACCCTAAGGGGAAATGCATACAAAGATATCATGGAAAACCATTGAATGGATTCAATTTAAACAATGCATAAATGAAACTTGTGAGATTTTGACCAAGCTTGTTACTTTGGTGCTGATCCGTCTTCCGATATGGCCACCAGTAGCAAAACTTAGTTTAACATTGGACCCAGTGGGAAATGCATAAAAAGATCTTCTCCTCTGAAACTGCTTGAACAATTTCAGAAGAATTTTGATATGATAGTCCTTATGTGACCCTCTTCTAAGTTTTATGTTAAATAGCTGCCAGCAGGAAACGTAGATCAACATAGGCTACTTAAGTTTGGAAACTGCATTCAAAAATCTTCTCTGAAACTGCTTGAACATTTTTAATTAAATTTTATAAAAAGTTTCTGATTTTTATGTACATACTCCACCAAAGATGGACCATCAATTGGGAATTATAGTGCTGCAGGACCCAGGTGAGAGATACAGGCTCTTGAGAGCCTCTTGTTTCATTGTAATCCTCTTGAAAAGTTGTTTTCAAAGTGTTGTAATGAATTTCTATAATGCTTATGATTTTTGTGTATTAAAAATGTCAAATAGGCTTAAAAAAGGTGAATTTCATATTTGTCTGATCCAGACAGAGTATTTTCATTGGAACCCCTGTGAAAATTCTTTCTTGAAGATTATATCATTATGTCCATACTTGTATTGTGTCCACACTTGTACTGTGTCCACACCTGTATTGTGTCCACACCAAGTTAAAATTGCACTTACCATATTGATTTAGGGTTCATTGAGCGGGGGTATATTTGGCTGCCATTCGGCGACGGTTCTTGTTTTAATTCCTCTTTCTTGTATGTTGCTAAATGTAATGTAGGTTAGAATTAGGTTGTGCCAATTAATATTTGTAGGTAGTTTTATCATGTATATTGTACAAAAACTCCTGTAGTATAATGAAATACACCAGGTTTTACTTGGAGATGTTAGTTCAAATCTAACCAGGAGTGGAATTGCACTGATCTGTATGCATTATTTAAATAATTAAAACCAAAACACTAACACTAAAAATTCTGACTTGCTGGATTCAAACAAATACAAACAATAAGAATTAATAGGCAATTCAAATATGGTGTCGTTCAAACACTTTGAGAACACAACAGGTTTCTAATAAGCATAAAGCCCTCATTGACGTCACAATCTCAACTGTAAATAGTTCAAACAGGAATAACGCATTTTTATTAATTTTATCCGTAAATGTGGCAAAATGTTAAACAAAAAAAAAATGATTAAAAGTCATTTTTGTCTCACCTGAAAGTCGTGGAAAGCTGGACATATGCATACAAAGTATGACCGGGGTGGCAGCGGCGGCTGCGGCGACATTAACTTTTATTTAAGTTTTTGTGATTATGTGATAGGTCAATGATATTTGGTATATTAGTTGGTCTTGAGTAGTACATGACAGTCTGTTAAATGGCTTTTGTCTGTGACCTCAATTTCACGGTTCAATGAACATGTTAAGTTTTTGTGCTTAGTTTAGTTTCTCAGTAATAATAAGCATGATAAGTGGTAGGTCAATGATATATGGTAGGTACATTGGTGTTAGGTAGTACATGACAGTCTGTCATATGGCTTTTGTCCTTGACCTCAATTTCACGGTCTTTAAAGCATGTTAAGTTTTTGTGATTAGGTCATTTTCTCAGTAACAATAAGTGGTAGGTCAATGATATTTTTTTTTTGTAATATAAATTTTATTCTTCTTCAACATATGGTAAGAACAGTCAACATGAAGGAATAAAGATAACAAAAAAAATAGATTAAATTGTTTGATAATTGTATCTGAAATGCCAATGTTATATTTCCCCAAATTTGTTTAACCTTAGTAGCTTTTGTCTTGGATATCGGATAACATGAGACAAACCCGTCAATATTTGGAATAGTTTTTTTACATTTACATAGATAAACATATTTTTTAAGCAGTAAGCATGAAATATTTACACATTCAGAAAAATCACCATTATAGCAGTTAAATATCAAGCATAAAGGATTTCTTTCTAGATGCATGTTTAAGGTATTCGAAGGCAAGACAGCAGGAAATTCCATATATTTTTTTGTGAATCGACATTCCTATTTTTATTTAATTGTATCAGCCTTCTGTTGGCAGATCCGACACTTAAATTAAACAAGGTTGTTTACGTTGCTATTTTTAGACAAACATATATTGTAAATAGATATGCCTTAAATGATTTGGGGATTTCAATTTCAAGGAGGCGGGGGCATCCGTGTCCCAAGGACACATTCTTCCATTTTTTTAATTTTTAAAACTAGAATGGCATTTGAAAACATTCTCCTAGTACCGCCTCAATTTTTCAAAACATCTCTAGACCATATAAGAATCGAAATAGATTATTACAATTGGGCTATATTTGAATTAGAACATGGTGAGACCTTGTATTTGTCCTCATTTTATACCTCGCTTTCGCTCCGTATAAAATATCTACAAATATAAGGTCTTACCATGTTCTAACTCGCATAGAGCCTGCTTACAATAATCTATTTATTAATTATAATAACAGAAGCTATGCGAACACACAAGAGAAAACTATGTAATTCAGCCCCAATGACTGACCTTTTTCAAAACATGATAAAAATGGAGTTCAAATTCTATTCTATGTAAATCCAATCAAGATTAGACAATTAAATCAAATAAAATAGATTCTGCAAATGTGATTATGAATCTTTAATATTACCATTTTAAACATAACATTGCTGTAATTTAGGATCTGAAGGGGTAAATTACAGACTTTACTGTAGTAAACAAAGTTTTCCTGCGACATTTTAGTGGAGCCAAGAAAAGTGATGTTTAGGACAGTTAAATCTTAAACTTTCCAATACAGTTTGGTTATCTCTATTTTAATGCAAATCTGAATATTGATTTGATATTTGGTATATGAGTTCATCTTGTTGAGATACAGATCATGCGTGAATTTGGTCCTGATTGGTTGATTTGTACAGAGTAATGGCCCTTGGACTTGGTAAAATTTTAAAAAAAACATCAGTTTCTCAACCTTTTCTTTACATATCGTGAAGTTTTTTATTTGATTTTTGGTTTATCATTGTATGTTTATAAATTCCTGATTAAGTTAATATTTGGTACATGTTGAATGATTTTTTTGTGAAGAGTTATGGCCCTTGGACTAAATTTTGTTGTTGAAAGATTGAATTTTTTGCACCTTTTCTACACATATTGATTTGATATTTTCTATATAGTTACATCTTGGTAAGGCACATGTTGCACAAATTTTGTTGTGGTCTATTAATGCCATGAAGTTTTAGTTGACTGTGGACGGACATATTATGTGCTCTTGATGCAGCAGTTTATTTTTATATATACGACCGCAAAATTTTTGTGGTCGTATAATGGTATGGCCTTGGTGTCTGTGGACAGCATAACTTTGCTTCTAAAGGACAGATCTTTATGAAATTTTAGTATGATGTTTCTCTTCACACATGTAAACAGAGGTTTTAATTTCAAGTTGACGGCCCGTCCATTTCAGGAAAGGGGTGAAACATGTTTTCACATATTTGACTGTAGAATCTTAATTATTTATTGGATTTTGTTGGGGTTTGTTTCAGTGTTTTCCCGAGGAAATTTCCAATTTGTTGTAGCCAACGAATTTGACATAACATGTACTGCTCACGAGATAAATGGGTCCCAACAGAGGCGAATTCAAACAATCTTTTTTTTTATCTGAAGCCCGATTTTGATGCAGTTTTTTTCAAAGGATTCCTTATGAAAAATTAATGAACCATGATTGGTCACCTTTGACAAGTTATGTCGGGGCTATAACTTTTTTTGTCTTGTGAGATAGGCTTTTGATATTCTGCATGTAGCTAGATCACTTCAAGACGAAGTGTCATGATCCATGATTGGTGAACTTTGACCTTGGTCTTTGAGGTCAGATTATTGCTTTTCTTATGACAAAGTCGTGTACAGGCTATAACATTGTTGGTCTTTTGAGATAGGCTTTTGGTATTTAGCATGTGGATAGATCAATTCAAGGCAATGTGTAATATTCCAAGGTTTGTGACCCTTGACCATTTGTTTGTGCTCAAGCTTTTGACTGCAATGGTAAATGACACAACTTGAAATTTTGTCACAAGCTTTGTATTTTTTCCATCATTCCATATTGTACATGTATTGTGTCAACACACATTTAAATTTGCACTTATTACAGCAGGGCCCCACAGAGATGGCTGCCATCTCTCCAGATGTCTAGTTTTGGTCTGTTTTGTGATGTCTGACAAATTTCAAACATTATATCACATAATTCATACTCATATTTTAAATACTAAACTAAAGTATTAATGTAATTAAAACTTTGGTCTTGAGTGATATTTTTTCGTTAGTTTTCTTACCTTCATTACATATACCTTATGACAAATTGAAATGAAAATGTATTAACCTATCCAAAAACTGCATAGTGCTATTATTCTTTTTAACATAGCACATAAATAGTTTCCAGAAAGCAATACAAACTTTTCCATTGTCTGTCTGTATCCAATATGTCAATTGTACATATATTCCTCGTGTACAAACTGATGTGTATTCATCAAAGTACAGCATTATTCCAAACTAAAAACTACTGTGTTGCATATTAAATAATTTCATGACATTAATGTGAAATTTGATGGTCACAAATTGGGTGATATACATAATTTATTAACCACAAATACCTTCATTCACTATTGCTTTATGCATTATTAAATGCTTGAAAATAGCTGCCCCGTTTGAATAAATGGACACTTTAAACATATTTTAATTATTGACATATACTGAAAAAATACTTTAAATTTATTTAATAAAATTTTTGCAATGACTAAGGCTTTTTGTATTTGAATATTTGATGTCAACAAAAGGAGTATATTTGATGGTCTCATATCATTTCACAGGAGATGATGCAGTAACTTGACATATTGTTTTGGAATTTTCAAATGCAATACTGTTGTCTCCATTCTAATATTAACAGACAAATTTGTTTAACTTGCAGGGGTCCAATCGAATTGGTAAGTGCAGCGTGTATTTTGGTAAGTGTTGCCAAAAATGGCTGACGCGCCCCGCTTCGACAAGCAAAGGTCAGTGTTTGAGAGTGTCTTAC
This sequence comes from Modiolus philippinarum, assembly GCA_002080025.1. NCBI lineage: Eukaryota > Metazoa > Mollusca > Bivalvia > Mytilida > Modiolidae > Modiolus > Modiolus philippinarum. The sequence continues at coordinate 28,168 of MJUU01030320.1, forward strand.
CGTTGTACATTTGCACATTGTATTCTATAAATTTTGCGTTTCGGCTCTATTCCCATCTGAAAATCGAAACGTTTATTTACTTTAGTACAAATAACACTTTTCAGAAAGCTATTGAAGGAAAACCAACGAGTGGTAGGTCAAAATTTTGAACACGCATATTTCATCTTTGGATTTCTATACAGCCAATCCATTTTATGTTTCGTTTGTAGTATAGAATTGTTGCTTGTTAATTGGAAAACATGTCAAAGTTTTATTTTTCATAAGGTTGTTTGTCGTTTTGTTTATTTTCGACATTACTTCAAATTTTGGTAAGTGAAGTGCGGTGTACGCCAAATTGGTAAGTGCAATATATTCCAATTCTACGGAAATATTATTACAAAAGATATCTGCATCTCATTTCATATTTTTCCTAAGAAAAATGAAAACTGTTTTTTTGTTTGTTTTTTGTTTTTTTGTTTTTGTTTTTTTTTTGCCGAACATTTAACTTGCAGAAGGTGACATCACCGTCGTATTTTGTTCCAGAAATTTGAAAATGAATGAGAAGGAACAGAGAGAATAACAGAATTAAGCATATATTTTATCTATGACAAGGAGACATATTCCTTCATGTTAAATGCAATAGTAGAGATTTTGTCTCATGTACGTTTGTTTTCTCCATATCCTTTATTGTTTATTGAATAGTAATACTATAAGTGTTCAAGTCTGCTATGAATAAAGTTGGAAAAATATCGAGCTTATACATAACAAAAGACTAAGGTTCATTTAAGGAGAGGAATTTATATAAGTGCTGCATCACTTGTTTTCCTATCCTTGTTTTGTATATGTATTTGTTTATGTCATCATTATATCTAATAAAATATTGTTTACACTAAGGTTCATTTAGGGAGTTCTTGTTATTTTTTAAAGTGACCTCACCATACCGTCGCAAAAAATAATTATGAAAAATTCTTTGTGAAATGATAAAGAATAGCAACTTAAATCTGGGCATGCTGTAGAAAAATGTAGAAACAAACTTTCATTATTTTCCTCATATTGTTCCTTATAATTTTTTATTCTTTTTTTGAACCAGGAAAAAGAAGATAAGTGTTCACCATCTTCCATTAAATCATTTACAAAATCGTTGATCTCCAATTCTGTTCTGTTATATCAAGATTATCGTAAGGTTAAAAAAGGACTACAATTAACAAAGAACACACTTCACTTTAATCAACTCTCAATAATTAGATCATTTTAAACCAAGGTTCTGACCTGCCATAATAGTTTATCGTGATCTCCTGTAATGTTACCTTACTCTTCTTTGGTAGACATTTGTTTAGTTTACCCTCCAACTAGGGAAAATCTGCAATGAGCAGTGAAACCGGTAGTAGAAAGGAAAATGTTTGTTGAATTCATTGAATTCATGTTTTTTTCAATAACTGTAACAGATTTTTTTACACTCCCGGAAGACGAATTTTTGTGATAGATACTGCTTATTTTCAAGATTTACGTTACCTGCAATTACCTTTAGTATGAGTTCAAAATCATGATCAATCAACATAAATAGACAATAAATATAAAATGTTTTATCACCTTGACGCACACCTACATCGAACTAGAGCATGTCGAAACTGGCGTTGACGGAAGGGCCCCGCAATTTCGATCCTGAAACTCTGGGCAAAAGCAAAAATCAGATAAATGTGTATTCAAATTCTGTTTGACACACTAATGTGTTGATACAGTAATTTGCTGGACACAAGGATTTCTGGATGTTTTACCAAACTATATAATTTCTTAGGTTCAGACTAAATATCAAGTCATTTAAAGCTTAAAATCAAAGTATCAGCAAAACAGAAAGTAGTTCAGTGACAAACCAAAAAGTTGCTCACACAATAGAAATCATCATTTCCAAGCTTCTGACCAAATTTCAAATCATTCCTTATTGTAGAAGCCAAGAAATCTGTGACAAAAAAAAATTGTTCATCATTAAAATCAAAGTATCAGCAAACAGGAAGTGGATATTGACAAACTTTCTTACACAATATAACTCATCATTTTGAAGCTTCAGACCAAATTTCAAATCATTCTCACTTATACAAGACAATCTTTGACGAAAAAAAATGTTGACGGACAGACAGACGGACGGACAAAGTGAAAATAATAGGGCACCGCATCTCGATGCGGGCCCTAATAAAATACATTCTAAGAGTTTTCGTCGGCCTTTGAAACAAGCTACTGGAACTTAATTAATCATAATGGTCCTTAGATGGACTCTTGAACATAGGTATTTGACAGGTCCACTTTCACCGAAGATTACTGTGATATGAGAGCTTTATTAATCTAACATTCACAGGTTTTATCTTGTCTGATGATTATTTTCAGATACATGTATAAGCACAAACGAAGTAATCTGATTTTCAATAATAATAAATTTACAAAAATATATTAGTTTCGATTATATCACCCTGAGGAACACCTACATCGAATTAACATTCCAATGGTTTTATCGCCGGCCTTTAAAAACAACCTATTATAATCCAAATTTAGTCACAATGCGGTCCTTCGATGGGCTCTTAACCTGAGCAATGATTTTTGACAGGTTTGATTTCACCAATATAAAGATTGGTTCGACGTAGTAATCTGACATTATCTTAAGTCTGAATTCAAAATCATCATAAGCAGTCAACTTAAATAAACAAAAATATGATCAAATATATTTGCCCTGCCACACACCTACATCAAATAAAATACATTCTAAGTGTTGTATCGTCGGCATTTCAAGCAAAAAAATTGGAACTAAACTTGTTCATAATGGTCCTTAGATGGGCCCTTCAACATAGATATTTGACAGGTCTGCATTTCACCAAAAATAAATGTGAAACGAGAGCTTGTATTTGGAAACTCGTTCAAATGTTTTATTTGGCTGCTGATTTTTTCTAAGATATAAGCACAAAATGTAGTAGTCTGATTTTTTCTTTAGAACAGATTCATGAAAAATATACAAAAAATATATAAGGGTCGATAATATCACCCTGAGGAACACCTATACATCGCCGGTCTATAATACAGCCAATTTGAATCTAAATTTGGTCACAATGGTCACAATGGTCCTTAGATGGGCTCTTAACTGAACAAAGGTTTGTATTGCACCAACATTTGCTGGGACCTAGTAAAATCTGACATTATTTAAGCTTGAATTCAAAATCATGATAAGCAGTCAACTTAAATTGACAAAAATATATTTTGCCTTGACACACACCTACGTCAAATTAAATACGTCCTAAGGATCTCACTGTCCGCAACTAACTGGAAACAAACATGACCACAATGGGTATTAGATGGACCCCCTCATCAAAGGTAGCTCGCATGTACGGCATTTCATGAATAGGTGCGAAATAAAAAGTGACAACAAAAGTCCGAATCGATCAAAGGGAGAGACCAGTAAGGAAAATCCGTATAACATTCGACTGAATCAGGGAAACACACCAACACAGAACATTTTTGGCAAGCCGTCATATTATCGACTTGGAACTTGGAAATTAGTGTAATATAGAAATACGTTAAAAAAAAAACTTTTCTCTGACGATTATTTTAAAGATATCACACAGACTAAGTAGCCCGATATTGTCTTGGCACTAAATTTAAAATCATGATCGGCAATCATCATAAATAGATCCAAAGGATATATAAGGTATGATTATATCACCTTGACACACACCTATGATGATATAATGGATCCTTATATATTTTGTCTGCATATGACTGCTTGTGATAAGTATGCTTTTATAGGTTAATTGACATCAACTTAAGTCCGGAATCAAGATCATGCTCAGCATATTAAAGCATCGAATATCACATTGACGCACACCTACAGAGAACTAAATTCATCGTAAACCTTTCTCTCAAGAAACTAATTCGAATAAAACAGTTCAAGTCAGTACTTTGATGAATCCTTCAACAAAGGTATCTGACAGGTCCAAATTTGATCAAGGATTGCTGCCAATTGTTTGTATCGTCTAACATTGTAACCTCATTGGAACACGTTCAAAAGAAATTTTTGCCTGGTGTCTGGTGATTTTTGTATGATATAAGCACAGACCAAGTAACCCGATTTTATCTGCAGTCGGAATTCAAAATCATTATCAGCAATTATCATAAATAGACAAAACAACATATTAGGATTTACAATATCACCTTGACGAACACCTGCATCAAAATATTATAATAAATTGATTCTAAGCTGTTCGGTGCCGGTCTTTTTAAACAATCAATTTATACATAAAAATGTAAATTTTCAATCCAAGTCCTAATGTAAATAATACCAAATTCCGAAGTTACTGTGAATTTAAATTCTGCATTTGCGCATTTCGACATATTATGTCTCTTCAGTGCAGATAAGTAACTGATGAAACAGAAGTTAGTGTTTTTGTCGAGAGTGTTATCTGATAAGTGAATTGATATTTTATAGTGCTACCCGTATCGTATTTCTAAAAGTGCCTACAAAGCTGCATAATTTTGTATGGCCCTGCAACGAAAATTCGGGGGCAAATTGAATTACCCTTGTTTATCCGTCCGTTCTTCCAATTGTATGGTATGTGGTTTGTTTGCGCAACCCCTTTTACAGTTTTATGATAGGGAGCTTTTATGTCACATTTGTAGCAGTTCCCCTAAATAAAAGAATCAAAGTGGGAACTAGGCAAGCAGTCGATATAGACAGGTTTTCGATTTTATTGCTTTGGCATTCAATGGAACATATTTAACTATAGAATTATTTGGAAATACAATTTATTAGTCTAATACGTTACTACTGTCTGACAGCGGATTTTTTTCTTCATTTTTTTCCCTTTTTTCAATGAATAGCTATAATGACTAATCTTTGAGTTAACTAATTGAATATTTGCATTGTGATGGAGCTCCCTAGTATTTACTAGTAAATAGAAGATATAGTACAGTAACAGTTAATTTTCTCCTCTCTGGGTACAGTGTAATACTGTTATTAATATTGATGTAGGTCTTAATTTCCTCCAGTAGAATTAAAGATGTCTATCTTTTTTTTATTATTATTATTTTTTTGTGTTTTCGTTTTTGTTTTTTGTTTTTGTTTGTTTTTGTTTGTTTTTGGTTTTTGTTTGTATTTTGTATTTTGGTTTTGTTTGTTTTTGTTTGTTTTTGTTTTTTTTTTGTTTTTTTGTATTTTGTTTTTTGTTTTTTGTTTTTTTTTTTTTTTTTTTTTGTTTTTTTTTTTTNTTTTTTCTTTGTTTTTGTTGGGTTTTTTTTGCCAAAATATTGAGAAAAAATCTATATAAAGCAATATGTCTCTGATACAACTTTTGCACACTAATCTTTCTTATTTAATTTTTTTCTTTAAGGAAGAACGGAAGTCTTATACCTTTTGAATTCATTTTTCATTATGGTTTAATTGATATAAAAGGTACAATGAATTCTTGTTTTTTTTTTTTCTATTCTTATTTTTGAAACACAAGCAATGGTTCCATTTCTCAAAAATACCGAGACATAATAATATAATACCCCACTTTTCGGTTTGTTTAAAAAAAGATCAACACAAAGACTAGCAATGAAAAATCAATCAAAATTCTTTCTGATGAAACTTTTGGAAAAACAATTATTTCTTTTCACATTTCAACAATAAAAGACGAAAAATTGTGAGCATTGGCCCAATTTATATTTTATTTTCTGCATTCTCTTATGATATGAATTAATCCATGGAAATATCTCAAAATTCTACGAGTCACTTTTTGAACCCTGACGTACAACCTTAAAATAACTGACACCGACCAAAATTTTGGAGTACACCGCACTGCACTTACCAAAATTTGAAGTAATGTCGAAAATAAACAAAACGACAAACAACCTTATGAAAAATAAATCTTTGACAAGTTTTTTAATCAACAAGCAACAATTCTATACTACAAACGAAACATAAAATGGATTGGCTGTATAGAAATCCAAAGATGAAATATGCGTGTTCAAAATTTTGACCTACCACTCGTTGGTTTTCCTTCAATAGCTTTCTGAAAAGCGTTATTTGTACTAAAGTAAATAAACGTTTCGATTTTCAGATGGGAGGAGAGCCGAAACGCAATATTTATAGAATACAACGTGCAAATGTACAACGGTAAGATACCCTCAAACACTGACCTTTGCTTGTCGAGGCGGGGCGCGTCAGCCATTTTTGGCAGCACTTACCAAAATACACGCTGCACTTACCAATTCGATTGGACCCCCTGCACCTTTTATTGTTAATTTAATGAGATAAGATTTTAGCTTTACCCAATCATAACAGATGTTACGTACATTGTACACTGTTAGTGTTATATTATAATTAATTATATAAGTATATGAAAGAAAGAAAAATATATTACTTTAATTTCTTATAATTCCAATCCTTTGAACTTAAATCAATGTTGTCACTAAATTTGACATCACCATCATCTTTGCTAGCCAAGGCAATGAGAGGAACTGATCATAACCCTAGCGAAGATGCATCACCATGTACTTCACTAGTTTTCCTCGAAGCGTATCAATGGACAAGAAGGCCTAGGTTTTTTTCAGGAAATCATATAGCACTTTTCGTCCCATCCCGCTGTACGCATGCGCGGAATATATAGTCCGACTGGTCAAATTTTTTAACAAAGAATAGTACAGTGATAAATTTTCTATCAGATATTTAACAAGTTTTTCCATCATTGTCTCAATATTCCCTGTTATTACGAGAAAGTTTAATTTTCAATCTTTATGTAAGTGTTTTAAAAATCAAAATAAGTTAATGTTAAAGTGTGGCATTTTATTGTTAAAGAGAAGAGGTAAATCACTATAACAATGCAACCAAAATATTCACTTTTTGGTCGAGGTCCTCCTCTTTAAATACCAAAATAAAATATTTCCGCTTTTTTAATATTAAATTCCCTGATATTGTAATAAAATATAAAAATAGATCTATCTTACAATATTTTTCAATTAAAAATAAGTTACGATTAAAGTGTGGCATTTTGCAATCAAATTGTATGCTTTTTGCATAATATCGGTCCTGACTTGTGTGAAATGGATCTATGATCGATCAACCGGGCGATCGACTAACCAATTCATTAAGTCAGGGCGAGCCAGAGACAATACATTATTGCCATTTTGTATATTTAGTATAAGAACTGGAAAAATGTATAAAAAAAATTAATTAATAACACAATGCAATAAAAGTGTTTCGGAATATCAAATTTTGAAAAAAATATAGTGACCACTGACAATTTCAATTTTGTAAACAATAAACTTCAAGATTTGTATAATAACGATATTGAAATTGTCGGTTTTTTATTATTTATGAACTTTTAAAATTTGAAAAAAAAATAGAATGTGACAATGATTTTCACACATATTTATTTTGAAATTTATATAATTTCTTTTATCAGATAAATTGTTTGTTTTATTAATAATTACTAATCAGGAAATTGTCACAGTATGTAACAGCTTCTCTACATTATCTCAAGTGGGAGATTATGTAAGCGATGTTTGATACAACAATTTTATGATATTTTGAAATTACAATTGTCAACTGGACAATACAAAAATGAAATTATAATTATTCAGCATTGTAATTTTTTAAAATTCGCCACTGGGACTTATATATTAGTTCTACCCCGAAACAAAGAGTATAGAAAACCAAGTTGATTTTTGAACATTTTTAATTTATTTTCAGACTCCTGAAATTAAAAAAAAGGTTTTTGTATTTGTTATAATCGATTATTGAACATGACATTGTGTATTTGAAAACGATAATAGAACATGACATTGTGTGTTTGCTAAACGATAATAGAACATGTGTATTTGCAAATAAGATCTATATTGATTTAAAAAAAACTATATTTAATATTAATATTTCATTTTGTTGTTATTTGGAAATTACATTTCAAATTGTCTTTTTTACAAGGTTACATGATTAACATAAAGCGCTATCTTTATGTCGGTGTGAAGTACACAAGAGTAGTCCCAAAACAAGATATGTATCATTGATATCGCTTGTATTTGCTGAATAATCCTGCATCTTTTTCTG
>MJUU01030320.1:42231-81260 GCA_002080025.1 Modiolus philippinarum
AAAAATAAGTGGTCTTTGAGACTTTCAGGAAATTTACCAAAATTGGAACCACCTTTCAGAATCCTAAGTTTTCAGAATTTTGTTTTTTTACCAAACACTTGTCAGAATATAAGATAATATGCCAAAATTTAAGAAAAAATATGTGTCTTTGACATTTTCAGGAAATTTACCAAAGTTGGAACCAGAACCAAAATTCCAAAAGCTTATTGCAAATCTAGAGACTATATGCAACAATTCTGCATAAAGATTTGATCCCTAAATCCAGAAATGTAGGAGGAGTTTGCGTCACATGCCACATGTGTCTAATCCACATCTTTGGGTCTTTGTTAAAATTGACATCATTGGGCCTCTTGTTTGCACAAAGACCAATATCAAAAATCCAAAAGCTTATTGCGCATCTACAGACTATATGCAACAATTCTATAACAAAATTAAATCCCTAAATCCATAAATGTAGGAGGAGTTTGTGTGACAAATAAAGTGTGACGGACGGACGGACAGACGGACGGACGGACGGACGGAGGGTATAACATTATCCCCGAACTTTCTCCGAAAGTGCGAGGATAATAAATTAATTTGAACTTAATTAGGCCTCATGGTTAGTATCAAAGTAGCGACGTAAACTTTAGAATATTTCAAAGTGAATATGACAAAAACTTTTGTTATTCCATTATATAGTTTTATGTTATGAAACCATACAGCAAATGTGAAATAAATTCAAATAAAGGAAAGGAAGTTCATAAACCATAAATTGGAAAAGTTGTAATGGTAGAGTACTTGTTTTCCTGTATGTGTTTTAATAGTGGTATACAAAACCAAACTTTTTACTGACTAAACCAACCTTATTTTCAGTTTTTACATATTTATGACTACCTGTTGAAGTGTTGAATAAACAATAAAACACCTATTACATAATAACTAGGGACCTACCTGACAGGAAAATAGGTAAATTGATAATTGTATAATGATAACAGGTGAACTTGACAAATTTTACAATTAAATGATGAAACAAAATTTTGAATGTGAAAATGATCCTACAAGAAAATATTACAATATTGAATGTTATATACATGAATTATTTCTAGATAAATTATTAAGATTCATGTGAAAATTTATTATTTATTTCATGATATTTTGTCAAAATCTATAGATTCAGACTTTGATTTTTTTTATTTTCCAGTATTTGCCACTTTGGGGAGTATTTTCCATGCCGGTAAATACCGGTAAATATCAGTGGTAAAAACCGGGGGTAGTATTTACCGCCCAACCTTGTTATGAAAGGGACCCACCTGGTGACTATTCCACCAAAGTGTGGTTCCAATTGAGTAATTCCAGAAAAAATAATTTCAATGAAATTCCCATAGGGCTCTATGTTAAATTTAGTTCAGCTGTGGCGGCCATCTTGGTCACAGCTCGGAAATGCCGCACACAATTTTGGAAGTAGACTACCCAAGCACCATTTCAGCAAAGTTTAGTTAAAATTCAAATGATAGTTTCAGAGGAGAAGATTTTCAAAATTCACCCCCCCCCTTTTTTTCAATTTTTAGCCTGGCGGCCATTTGATCGGAGGTCGGAAGTAATTTTGAAAAGCGAACACTCAAGGATCATTTCAGGAAAGCTTGGCTTGGATTGGCTTTGTAGTTTCAGAGGAGAAGATTTTTTAAATGTCATCCCCATTTTTTCTTTTTTTAGCCTGGCGGCCATCTTGGTTTAAGGCCGTGTCATCGGACACAATTATCTCCATTCATTCTGATAATTATATGTACCAAATATTTCATGAGGTTCTACCATTTAGCCACAGACTTGACGCACGACCCACTAAGGGAGACAACTCCTATGCAATTCCGGTGAAATGTTAAATTTAAATCGGATTCGGGCTTCCAGAAACAAGTTTCTGGAAAGGCCTATTAAACAAAATTCTGACCACGGCAAACTGTTACGACAATTCAAAACATAAACTACAGATGTTAGTTTTGCATTTAAAACAAAAGTTAGGTGTGTGTTGAGTATGTGCATTAAAATCCTTAAGTAACGAAGCGAGTTTTTGAAATAAGTCACTCGCATTAACAGTTTCGTTGAATAATGTTGAAAAATGTTATATGACTGTGCTCAAGGTACTTTTAGTTAACAAAGTTAGTGCAAGTTAGAAATGTGTTTCATTATGTTGGACAATAAAAAATAGACAGACACTAATTTTAATTTGTAAATCAAAGGGGTCTGTAACAGAGCTACAATTAAGCATGATAACAACAAAGCCATATACACAATAACAAATTATAAAGATTCACTAAAATAAGAATTGAACTTCCTCTGCAATTTTAATTTTATGTTTGAAACTTTGTTATAACATAAATGCATTCCATCTGTAGATGCCCAATATGGTTCAAATGCAAATCGATATCCGAATTAAATATTTTGAACGACATTTCCGCTATGACAACATAAATAAACCAACCGTTTCTCGCATCCAAAAGAAACTTAAAGAGTTTGGCAAGGAATTCGTTTTTGTTCCAGCTGATAAGGCTGCTAATAACATCATTGTAGTTTGTCGTAAACATTATATAGAAGTACTCCAAAAAGAAATTACCAGTTCAAATACTTTTGAATTAACCCAATTAACGGAAAATGAAATTACAAACATACATTTTCTAACAGCTACATCTTTACAGGCTAAACCTGATAGTAAAACAGTTCCAACCATGTACTGGGTTCCTAAACTCCACAAAACGCCATATAAATCTAGATTCATTTTGTCATCTAGTCACTGTTCTACTACTAAAGTTTCTATTATACTCACTAATACCTTGACTGCTATTAAAAACCTGGTTATAAATTTCTGTAACAAAGTATATGAAAACAGTGGTATCAATCATTTTTGGAGTGTAAAAAATTCATTGGAAGTTTTTGATAAATTAAATGCTTATAATGCCCCTTTCGAATCCCTTGAAAGTTTTGATTTCTCTACCCTCTATACTACCTTACCACATAATCTTATAAAGGAAAAATTCAGACGTCTTATTCAACGGGCATTCAAAAAATCCGATTGTGAATATATTTGTTCTAATTCCTTTCAAACACATTTTAGTAATACAAAACAAAAGAACTCAATTAATTGGACTTGTTTTGATATGATTTCAGCACTTGAATTTTTACTTGACAATATATTCATTCGTTTCGGTAACTCTATTTATCGCCAGGTCATAGGAATTCCTATGGGTACCAATTGTGCACCACTTATAGCGGACCTCTTTTTGTACTGCTACGAATCTCAGTTTATGACCAACATCAGCAAAGACCCATCTAAACAGCATTTAATTGAAAAGTTTAACAATACTTTCCGACATTTGGATGATATTTTAACTTTGAATAATGACGACTTCAATACGTATTATAAGGACATCTACCCTAAAGAACTTACTTTGAATAAAGCCAATTCTAATAATCATCATTGTCCGTTCTTAGACATCAATTTTGATATAACGAATGGTAAATTAGACACTAAAATTTATGATAAAAGGGACGATTTTTCTTTTCCCATAGTTAATTATCCATTTCTGGACGGTGATGTTCCATTAGCGCCATCATATGGTGTTTACATATCTCAACTTGTTCGATTTGCTCGAGTATGTAATAAAGTTTGCGATTTAATGAACGGAATCTTTTCATAACTGAAAAACTATTACATCAAGGTTTTCGTTATCATAAACTAGTTAAAACCTTTACTAAATTTTATCATCGATATAAAGACTTAGTTCGTAAATACAATGCAACCTGTAAACATCTTATCAAGGCTGGCATTTCACACCCCTTATTTTATGGTAATGTTTTACATAAAAGTAAAAAAATACTTACACTCGCCTAACAAACTTATAAAACCTTTAAATCGTCTAATTCATAAGGGTTATAATTACGGTATTTACATGTCGTCAAGTCATTACGTATTGCCTTCTTTGGTATTAACATTGATTTTTTGATAGGGTCTTTGCATTTTAACTAAACACATTTTTCTAAAATCAGTATTGCATGGACACGGGTTATGTATTCCGGTATATACATGAAATCATTATGCTAAACTCCTCACAGGAAGGGATCTTGATGGAAGCTGTATACTGAGGGTACATAACTTAATTTGTCATGATCAGTTGGTAATGGGTCTGGAGCAGGCATGTCAGTTAACTGCTAGTAGTCTCTTGTGATTTCATGTTTATGTCCGTATATTTAGTTCTTTCAGTTTCATTTTTCACAGTTGACTCAGTCCTGTTGCCAACTGAATTTTACTGTTGTTACGATCGTTTTTTTATTTATCACATTGGCTATAGGGGGAAGGTTTGGGCCCAATAAAACTAGTTTAACCCCGCCGCAGCAGGTTTGCGCCTGTCCTAAGTCAGGAAATTTATTAAGCCTTTGTGTGTCTTGTCTGTTTTCTAGTTAGTTCACTTTATGTCTATCGGAGTCTAGGAAGATGCTTATTTCGCTGAACTTGATTACTCTTTTATTTAGGGGCCAACTCCGACCTACCGTTGGATGTGGGGTTTCCTCACCGTTCATTGAAGATCTTATGGTGGCTTTGAGTTGTTATTGCTCCCCTTAGGGTCGTTGTCTCTTTGACACATTCCCCGTTTCCCTTCTTTTTCTTATTTGATTGCGGTTCCAACTTTGGTAAATATCCTGAAAGTCTTAAAGACCAGTATTTTTTGAAATTCTGATATTGAATTATGTACATTTCAGATCATCGTGGAGGGAACAATGATTTGAATCACTTAGAATTCTAAAATCACTAGATTATTCCAAATTTGGTAAAATTCCTGAAAGACTCTCAGATTGATTTGTTGGAAATTTTACCTAGCAATCATATATTTTTTGGTCATTTAAACAATGGCACTAGTTTGAATGCTTGAGATTTCAAAATATGTGATTCCTGTTTTGGTAAATTTCCTGAAAGGCTCTCAGGCTAATATTTTTGGAAATTTTGCCAAGCAAACATAGATTTTTTGGATCGTTTTAGCATTAACATTAATCTTTATCAATTGGATTTTAAAAAAATATTTGATTCCAACTTTGGTAAATTTCCTGAAAGTCTCAAAGACTGTTATTTTAAAAATCTTTACTGAGCAACCATATTTTTTGGATCATTTTAACAGTAATACTATTTTGTATTATCTTGATTTCAAAAATATTCAATTCCAGATCTTGATATATTTCCTAAAAGTCTCTCAGACTAATATTTTTGGAAATTACACTTGGCAACTATATGTTTTTTAGTTTGTTTCACTACTAAGACTAATCTATATCATTTAAATTTCAAAATAAATGTTTCCAACTTTAGCTAATATCCTGCAAGACTTGCAGACTAACATTTTTTCTTCAATTTTCCATATATTTTTGGGGTCTTTTAAGCAGTCCAATTTTTAATGAGCTACAATGCATTTTTAGGGCCAATTTATCAGTAACACTAATTTGGATCTGTATGACAATTAAACCTTTTAACAAAATCAACATCGGGACTGGCAGCAGGGTTAGGCTTTGCAGGGGTGCGGGGATCAGCTGTTGTTTCTGACAGACCGTCTACTTTGTATTACTTTGATTTCAAAAATCTTTGACAAATTTCCTAAAGAACTCGACTCATATTTTTTAAAATTTCACATAGCAATTAACCATAATTTTTTGGATCAATTTAGCACTAGGACTAATCTAGATCATTGAGATTTCAAAATAAATGTTTCCAACTTTTAAAGTCTTGCAGACTAACATTTTTTCTTCGATTTTACTTTGGATCATTATTGCAGACCATATTTTTAATGAGCTACCAAGCATTTGTAGGACCAGTTTATCAGTAACACTTATTTGGATCAGTTTGAACAAAACTTTTAACAAAATCAACATTTTGCACCGACAGTTAAAAAATTATAGTTTGCACATTACAATCAATGTAAGGATAGCCTCACTTGTTCAGTGAGGGGAGATTACTATCGGGAACTGGAAATATAGCTGAATTAACCGGTAATGCATTGGGTTAGTGTTTTGAAAGCAATACCTTTTTTTCTTAATTATTTCCCTGTCTGGAACGAATTTATCTGGCAAACAATCCAGTCTCCTATGATGGTGTTTTTTATAGACAAAAATACTGATAAATATAAAAGCTGGTCGAAGTTTACATGAGAAAATCTCGGAAAGAGGATGGTAACTAATAATTTCATGTTATAAATAAATGACCCATATTAAAATACATTAATTTGATGTTTAAAATACGAATTAATTAGTTTCTTATATTTAATTGTCATTAAAGCCGTCTAAACCGATTCTATCTTAAATGTTTCGATTGGCAATCTGCAGCCAAAACATAATTAGAAAAGAGTTGGATGTTAAAATCATAAACAGTGAATAGAAAAACAACTGGTTAATGTTAATGGCACAGAATCCAATATGGCAGACATTGGCTGTGAGTACCACAAGGAAGTATTCTAGGACCTCTATTGTTCCTTTACTATATCAACGACATGTCCATAAGCATTAGCCCAGACTGTATACTCCTACTATATGCAGATGACAGTACGATATGTTTTCTCATAAAACCCTGAAATTATCTCATCTCTCAGAAACCGTTGGTAAGGAACTCGAATCATGCAGCAAATGGCTCATTGAAAACAAACTTTCTCTCCATCTTGTTAAAACAGAATGCATTCGATTTGGTCCAAAGAGAAAATTTAAAAATGGAACTGCTTTCATATGCGTATAAAGGCAAAATTTATGTCTTGTTAGGGGAATTGTACAAAAAATCTGTATGATCTTAGCCTGAAATAAGTAAGGATGTAAATGAGCTTCTGTGAAAGTTCCAATGATCTAATTTTATGGAGGGTACCCACTTCATACAGTATAATAATAAAGTCTCTGTCTGGCAGAGGGACCCTCCCCCCAAAACAAAACAAAACAAAATATGTCCAATGAAAATTTCAAATAGGAGGTGCACAATGGTGGTATGTAAGTGAGATCCTGTGAAAGTTTCAGTGAATTTCAGTCAAGGGTAAAGGAGGAGTTGCGTTCGCAAAATGGGTACCCCCTTCATACAGTATAATAACAAAGTCCCTGTCTTGCAGAGGCAAATCCCAAAATCTGTTGGGTGAAAATTTCAAATAGGAGGTGCACAATGGTATTATTAATGTGAGATCCTGTGAAAGTTTCAGTGAATTTCAGTCAAGGATGTAGGAGGAGTTGCGTTCACAAAACGGGTACCCCCTTCATACAGTATAATAACGAGGTCCCTGTCTTGCAGAGGGAAACCCCAAAAATCTGTGGAATGAAAATTTCAAATAGAAGGTGCAAAATGGTGGTATATAAGTGAGATCCTGTGAAAGTTTCAGTGAATTTCAGTCAAGGGTATAGGAGGAGTTGCATTTACAAAACGGGTACCCCTTTCATACAGTATAATAACAAAGTCCCTGTCTTGCGGTGAGAAAACCCAAAAATCTATCAAATGAAAATTTCAAACAGGAGGTGCACAATGGTGGTATATAAATGAGATCCTGTGAAAGTTTCAGTGAATTTCAGTCAAAGATGTAGGAGTTGCGTTCACAAAATCGGTATCCCCTTCATACAACTATAATAAAAAGTCCCTGTCTTGCAGAGGGAAACCCCAAAAATCTGTTGGATGAAAATTTCAAATAGGAAGTGCACAACTGTGGTATATAAATGAAATCCTGTGAAAGTTTCAGTGAATTTCAGTCAAGGGTGTAGGAGGAGTACGTTCAGAACATGCGGACAGACAGACGAACGAACGAACCGACGAACTGACGGACGAACACGATGATCACTATATACCGCCCCGCTAGCGGGGTATAAATATTTAGGCATTGATATTGATCAAACTTGTCTGGTGAAAAAAAAAACAGTTAACACCATCATTAACCAGAGGCTCCCAGGAGCCTGTAATCGCTCACCTGGCAAACAGGTGCCAAGAGCAAGTAGACATTAAAACCATTAGACTACATGAATAATCTTACACTTGTAAGTTACAGTCTATGTTTAACTAAGTTTGGCTGAGACATTTTGGTTGGCAGATAGGGTCATTGGATTTAATTATGAAAGGGAAATACCAAGTGGTCATTCAGACAAAGTTTGGTTCTAATTGAGTGAGTAATTCCAGAATAAAACAATTTTCAATTAAATTCCCATAGAGTCCTATGTTAAACTAAGTTCCGCTTAGGCGGCCATTTTGGTTGGCGGATGGGGTCGTCAGATATAGTTTTGAAAGGGACCCACCTAGTGACCATTCCACCAAGGCTTGGTTCCAATTGAGTGAGTAATTCCAGAATAAAATAAAATTTCAATGAAATTCCACTAGGGTCCTATGCTAAAATATAAGTTCCGCTTAGACGGCCACTTTGGTTGGCGGATAGGGTCATCGGATACATTTTTGAAAGGAACCCATCTAGTGACCATTCCACCTAAATTTGCTTTCAATAGACCTTTCCATTCTCTTATCTTAAATCGGTGATTTAGCCAATCACATCTGTAGAATTTTACACGTGAGTAAACAAATAATTACTGCACATGTTCTCGGACATAACCTCGGTCAAGCTTTCTTATCATAACACTAGAATGTATAGGGAATTTTAGAAAAAATTACAAGATAAATAAAAGAATTGTTGTTTTGATTGATTTTTTTGAAATGACAGTTGTTAAGATGGAACTATGGATAAATGCTTTATATAATTCAAACCATTCAAGAATAAAAAATTGAAAGAAAGACTTTTTTTATGATATTCCAAGCTTTGATGTACCAATTATGTCAATTCCTTGTAAATAAAATTATTTATTAAATTACAACTATTGACAATACAATTTATATTTTGTCGTTAAAATGTGCATTAAACTGGAATTACCATACAGAAATATTTGCATATACAAAAATAATGAAAACAACTTAAGAAAATCTTAGGTTCTTTGTGATATTTTTTAAACTTCACTTAAAACAATTAAAAGGGCAGCTTATTTCTAGATATCTAGATATAACGTTTATATGTTTGAAAGTAATCATTTAATGTATCTTGTTATTAAAAGAGTATATTATGTAAAGTCACTTGCATTATTCCCCTTTTTATTGGTTTGCTTCCATATCAGGTTTTTTTAGAAATAGTTACACACTAGAAAAACAAAATCGGACCCCTAGTAATGGCCCTTTTTAGAACATGCAATGTAAATGCTATAATGCAATAAAACAATAAGTATCATGCACAGAATAGATTCAGGTGCATCCAATATTTTTTTTCCTTTAACGAAAAAATGTATAATCTTTTTAAGAATTTTAGTTATTATAAGTAATTTATGATTTTTCATTATTTTAGAACAGGCATGAAGAAAAACTAAGTTTTGAGAATGCCTTTTCATTAAAATTTTCTTTGTATTTTTACACAATTTAAATGCAACTAGCTTAAATACTTGGATAGTTTAAAACTTTTAATTTGTTAATGTTTTACGAACCACCATTTTTTTCTAATTCATCAGTTCCTTAAAAGAGTTTTAGAAATATTAAATAATCATCTCACAAATTAATTATTTCGTAGTGCTCTTAGTAACAATTAAGTAATTTTTCTTAGACTATTGTTTACACATTACTCGTATTTGCTAAAAAAAACAGTTTAATATATTTTTATTTACATGATTAATTCAGCTGATGATGGTAAGAGTCTGATTTGTAAGATAACGTAAATTGGATTAATTAGTTTCTTTCAAGTAATTATATTCACATTTTATGCATACCAGTAATTTATGATAATGTTTAAAAAAAGTTTAATTTATTCATCGAATTATACTAACACATCTTTTCGCTAATATATTCAGTGGTTTACATTATTAAAAAAAAATAAACTTCTTTTTCATTTTCAACACTTATAATAAACCAGCTAGGAGCAAAAAAGGAACCACTAGGCTTTATTAATATCTCCCAATAGATATTTATTTTATTCTGGTATCAAAAGAAAATCATTAGGATGAAACATTAATAACTTTGTAATATCCGCCATTTTCTTGATGGCTTGACCTAGCATGCTGAGTTACCATGTGTTGCTATGGAGGGGATGGGCTTATCAATAATAGTGGAAAGGTGTATTGAGTGAGCAGTTCCAGAAAAAAAAAAATTTCAATGAAATTCCCATAGGGTCCTATGTTAAACTAAGTTCCGCTTAGGCGGCCATCTTGGTTGGCGGAAGGGGTCATCTGATACAATTCTGAAATTCTCAGAGGAGAAGATTTTCAAAATTCATCCCCCTTTTTCTATTTTTAGCCTGGCGGCCATATTGGTCGGAGGTCGGGATTATCGGACACAATTTTGAAAAGGGACCACCCAAGGATCATTTTAGGAAAGTTTGGATTGGATTGGCTTTGTAGTTTCGGAGGAGAAGATTTTTTAAATTTCATACTCCCTTTTTTCTATTTTTAGCCTGGCGGTCATCTTGGTTTGAGGGCGGGATCATCGGACATAATTTTGAAAGAGGACCATCCAAGGAACATTTCACCAAAGTTTCATGAAAATTGGCTGAGCGGTTTCAGAGGAGAAGATTTTTTTGTAATTGTGGACGGACGGACGACGGACGACGGACGCAAAGTGATGAGAAAAGCTTACTTGGCCTTTTAGGCCAGGTGAGCTAAAAAAGTTACTTCTCGTTTGAGGTTTATGTATAGAAAGGAAAACTTTTAGTATGGCAGTTATTCAATGTCATTTTATCTATTCTTGTTCCTCTTGGTATGCTGGTATTTCCCATGCTTTAAAAAGCAAACTACAAGTGGCGCGAAACAAAACGATAAAATTCATTAATAAGATGGGCCCAAGAACTAGTATAAAGCAGACTGAATTATCTACTTTAGGATTTTTAAATATCGAAAACAGAGCAAAACAGCTTCAAGCTTGAACCATGCCCATCAAATGTCCTTTTAATTTGAAGAATAATTTCATTAAAATTAATCAACACCAAGCCCATAACACAAGATCAAGTCATTTTAATTTTGTAACACCAAAAATTAATATAACACAGGATAAACTGTCATTTTAATCCAGGAACATACAATAGTGATATTTGGTGCAATTAGAGACTTTAGCATCAAGGAAGAAATTGTAATTGTAATCCAGGAACATACAATTATGATTGCTGGTCCAATTAGAGGCTTCATTCTCACGGGATAAATTGTCATTGTGATCCAGGAACATACAATTATGATTACTGGTCCAATAAGAGGCCTTTGCATCACGGAATAAATTGTCGTTGTATCCCAGGAACATACAATTATAATAGCTGGTCCTACTATAGGCTTAATAATTACGGTATAAATTGTTACTATAAGCCAGAAATATTTAATGATGATTTCTGTTTCTATTAGAGGCCTTAGCATCACGGGATAAATTTTTATTACAATGATAATTTATCCCGTAATGCTAAAGCCTCGAATTAAACCAGCTATCATAAATCTAGATTTTCCTGGATTACAATTTAAATATATCCCGTGATTCTAAAGCCTCGAATTAGACAAGCAATCATTATTGTATGTCCCTGGATTACACTGACAATTGACAACAATGAAAATTTATCCCGTGATGCTTAAGCGTCTTATAGGAACAACAATCATTTTTTTTGTTCCTTGATTACAATGACAATTTATTCCGTAATATTAAAGCCTCTAGTAGGACCAGATATCATTATTGTATGTTCCTGGAATACAATGACAATTTATCCCGTGATGCTCAAGTCTCTAACTGGACCAACTATCATCATTGTATCTGTCTGCATTATAATAACAGTTTATCCCGCGATTCTAAAGCCTCTTGTGGGAACAGCTATCATTATTGTATGTTCCTGGAATACAATGACAATTTATCCCGTGATGCTAAAGCTCTTATTGGACCAGTACTAATTATTGCATGTTCCTGGATCACAATTTTAATTTATCCCGTGAGAATAAAGCCTTTAATTGGTCCAACGATCATTTTTGTATGTTCCTTGATTACAATGACAATTTATCCCGTGATGCTAAAGCCTCCAATAGGACCAGTAATGATTATTGTATGTTCCTGGAATGCAATGACAATTTACTAGTATCCCGTGGTGCTAAAGCCTCTTATAGGAACAGCAATCATTATTTATGTTCCTGGATTACAATGACAATTTATCCCGTAATGCTAAAGCCTCTAGTAGGACCAGCTATCATTATTATATGTTTATTATATGTATTGAATCTGGATGTTTCTGGATTCCTATGATAGTTTATCCCGTGATGCTGAAGCCTCTAATTGGGACTTTGGGTTTTTTTTGTAATTGTGCTTATTTGATCGATTTCCTTTTGAAAATGAATACTGTTTAAACTAAGACTAATGAGAAATAAATCAATGGGAAATCATATTTGTGTCTTTATCTCAGTATAAGTAACATTCCTCATTCATTCTTATCTCAGTAAAACAGGCAGGGTTAGTAAAAAGATCAATTTACAGCAAGGGTATTGTTCGACGTTACAATATTTGTGTTACATGCCTTCTTTGTGACGTTCTGGAAAAAACATATGATGTACGGTATATTTGTAAACGTCGCAGGGAAAGGGTTAAATACATGAAAATCGATTTCGAAAATCACGTCTCCTCGACTTATTGGTATATCCTGCCGGATCTACTAACTGTTTCGAGATAAAAACAGCACAAGCAACAAACTGAAATAAAACCTACCTATACTTTATAAAAAGTTATTGCAAACTGCAGCGGTAACCAAGTATTAGAAGCTGCATGTATTTCCGACGGCCCGTTATGTAAATGCAATGAATTTTCCGTTTGTTTTTGTTTAAACTTAAAAGGTCTCACATCCCGAATTCTACGGCGCATACTTTACTATGACGTTACGCCGACATCGACATTGTGACGTTCATCGAACAGCCAGTCAAATTCCTCGGTTGAAAATTTGCCGTCGCAGTGAAAAATGGCGGGAAATTACAGAGAAAGAAGTTTTTTGCTCCCTTCTCATTAATTAATCTAACTTTATTATTCATTAATGGAAGTAAGGAGAGAATTTATGACTTTTTGAAATAAGGGAATTCAAGTGCTTTAAAACGGCATATTTCCCAAGTACGAAGACGACGACAATACTACAAAAATGAGACATTAAATATGAAGTGGTAATTCGAAGATTCTGTCGCTAGGGCTAAAAGCAAATGAAAAATCTCTGTTAACTCAACGGTGACCAGTAGTTTTAAGTGTAAAATATAAAGAAAAATACCATATCTTCAACATATTAAACTTTAAGAAAAATTAAATTCAACAATTTTTTTGCGATCCACGATTCTGCACTATTTTCACACCAAAATTTTTGCAAAAAATGTGGAAATATTTGTAATTTCCTGTTTAAATTAAAATCATAAGCATGTCAAATTCTCAAAAACAGGTCATATTTATATTCTGAGAATATCACTGGAAAAAATTGACTACAAGTTGTTGCATTATTGCAACGTTCCGTCTCCACGTATCAACCGTGACGCCACCTGCCAAACCACTAAAAAGCGAATAAAAACAGTCATTTTCGGGAGCATTTACCTAGAATGCATATTTTCTTGTACATTTTTGGATTCAGAGTGAAATTCTCAACAAAATATAAAAAAAAATTAGCCAAATTAAATTCAAGGAATTTTTGGGATGTGAGACCTTAACCGGAACAACAACGGCGTGATTGGCTGTGTATTTCACACAGCAACTGACTCGCTTGTTATACGTATCGCCTTCTAGACTGGTCTACCTGGAGGCGCTCGATTCATTGTCCTTGACGTCCTTCACAGTACCGTACAACAATCGAGTGACTTAGAACAGTGTTCTGGATCTGTTCCGTTTGTACCGACTTCAGAGGTGGTGTAGTGTGCACAGTCCGCCATTAAAGATGGAGTCAAACGTAATGACTGTAGGAAAATAAATGTGTATTTAATGATTTTGTAACATAACAATAAATTATTTCTATAAGATAATAAAGAAAATACTTAATCACAGCTGAAGTGAACTTAGAAATCATTTTAGAGCTATTGATTTCTTCAATGAAAGATGCATGCATTTATCAAAAGACTTGTTTACCGAAAATCTTGTCAAATACATTCTACTAAAAAAATTGTACTAAAAAAAATCTTGTCAAATTACATTGTACTAAAAAAATTAAAAACTCAGTCAATCAAATTACGTTGGAAAATTCATTTTATATTGCAAAATATTTAGCCAGATTATCATGACCCCTTTCATATTATTGGAACATTTTAAAAAATATTATCAGCTTAAATAGTTAATTTTTGACAAGTGTTAAACCTACAATACATGGCATTTTACTACAACTACGAGTTCTGTTGCACAATCATTGTTTTTCTTTATTGTCAACAAATTCGTCGCGAAAGTAGCTATAACACAATGTGACGTCCATTTTGATATAAGTACATCCTGTTCCAAGACATTCGATTTGTTTGTCCAGAACATTGTGATCGGAACATGTCCAGCACAGAGAATCGAGTGCCCCCCTTGCCTTTTCTAAGTTTCGACTTATCTTCCTGTTTTAGCTGTTCCTTGCTCAACCAACTTCCTTAAGCAACGACCGCCGAGTTAGTATGAACCAGTTGTTCCCATAATGCTTTGCATGACGTATCATTATGGTTACAATAAACCATTAATTTTCCCATAGGCGACAATAGTAACGAATCCTGGTCTACAGAATTCACCAAAGAAATTTTCATCCCAGACATCTTTAATTACTGAACTTCATTGCCCGACAAAACTTTCGGCAAGAAAAAAACAGGGGCTTCCCATTGCTTTTCTCATCGTAATTTTCGGTTTTTAGTGACCACCGTCAATTTCGCACAAAATCACCACCAAATATAACCATTGAAATAAACATTCCCATATATGGCAGATCAAGAATAAAAAGAATACATTATTTTGCAAACATTACCATGTTATAGTAGTTTCAGATAAACCACGCAATTCACATTTATTAACAACCAATCACAGCAAGCCATGTTTTGAAATCTCCATTGCATCTAAGATGCCTATGGGAAAATTAATGGTTTATTGTAACCTATATCAAAGGTGAATTTTTTAAGATTTTTGTCAGAATCTGTCAATTTTGCTATCAAATTACTTCATTTGTCATAGAAATTGAAATTCCTGCAATAAAACTCTTGCAAATACTATGACGTCACAACTATAGTCTATTTCATTATATAGGTATTCCGAAATACGCATTTGGGGTAGGGTGTTTCGGTCGACCGTAGATCTGCTACGTCTGCATCAATGTGGTCAAAACGGGATGATTTGTGTTGAGTTATGATAAAAGAAGCATAATTGGTCAATTTTTATACACTGCAGTCCTTTGTCGAAGCAGTAGGGGCCAAATCTGGTCCCTTGATTTTGGCCAAAATGTACGATAAAACTGTGTTGAGAAACCTTTAATGCCGCAGTATATAGGAAATATTTTAATAAAATATGTTTGTGATGAATTTGTAGTATAATGCTGTATTTCATGGTTTAATGCCTCAAAATCCCTGAATTACTGGTATTCTGTTGCTATAGTCTATTTCAAATTTGTAGTTTTTGAGAAAACTGCCAAAATTAATATTTTGTTTTCCAAATATGGCTAGGCAATAAAACAACTGACCAACTTTGTCATCAACATAGATGGGCTTATACCCCCAATGTACTTTGACAGCACAAAAATTAATTTCTGCCTGCATATGAAAGAAATGTACCGTAATATCTCTAAAAAAATTAAACTTTTTTGGTCCTTTTCAGACTGGGGGTGGCATGCGAAAAACAAAGCTGTACTAATAACGATGCATGATACGCTCATGATGTTTTTCACATAAAATGCTTAATTGGGTAGGAAACTAACAACACAAAATTTGCCACTTTCTGAAATCGATGTTGTACCGTATAGGTTACAATAAACCATTAGATGATATGGGCGCATCCATTTTATGAAGAGTTCATAAAATGGATGCGCCCATATCATCTAATGGTTTATTGTAACCTATATGAATCTTCACTTTTGTTATTATCGATGTCTATAAATTTTCGGTTGTAATTCATCAATGAAATCTCGAAAAGATGAGAATTTTACAACTGAACGTGTTATTTACATCTAACTTGTCGTTCAATTAGCTGTCGCTTACAACTGACAATTAATTATCCCACGGATAAATAGATCAAGTTGTCGGTCATTAAATGGGTCAGTAAATGTGTAATGCATTCATAGAATTTATCTCAAAATAATTCAATTTGTTGTGATAGTATTTATCTACGTTTCACTCGTATTTTATCCAATCTTTTGAAAAAATAGCTTAAAGTCGACTTTAGCACGAGGGAAGAAATCAGAACTACTGCAAATTTTTTTTTATAGACAAGTATATGCTTTCCCAAAAAGCTTGCCCACCTAAAGCATCCAATTATTTGAGTTTTACTTTTTGTAGCAGTGATACATTAAATTGTTTTGTGTACTGATTCTCTTTTGTCTATTCGCAGAATAATTGACCAAAAGTTTTCATTTAACATTACCACCATAAAATATGACGAAATAATTTACAGAAAGCTTTACTTACCGCGTGGGAATAAAAATGATTCCTGTAATTTTGTTTTTGCTAACGAATTCGCTAATTTATCTGTCATAACTTCAATACACATTTCTCCATGTTCTATGCGGAAATACTCGGGTAAAATTACACGTGTCTAAATCTGACGGAAACATCAAAGTATCAGAGCCGCGGTCACTATTGATTGACTCGTTATGTAACTGCTGAATGACCATAACACGGAAGATAGGCCAAAATATTTCTAAGAGAACTCCCAGGTCAATGATCGAAAACTTAACGTGATTTTTAACCTTGAAACTGCGCGATTTATAAGCAAAGAAATCTATTTAACTATGATACCGGAAGAGTAGACTTTAAACAGAATTGACAAATATGTGCATCGCTATACTTCGATTAACATTTTGTAATTTTCGTGAGACCAGCTTCTAATTCCGGTTGCAGGTTGTGACGTCACAACCTGCATTTCTATGCAAAATGGCCGATCGCAAAGGACTTAGGATACTGTGTAAATAAGACGCTGCCATAACGTTGTCTGTTTACATATAGTTACAAACATTTGTCAGATGTTCGAGCAATATTTACAGAATTAAATACAGAATTAGTCAATTTCGTCCTTAGACTTTAATGGTTGTGAAGGACAAGGTAGGATAAGGCTTACCAAATTCCCCCAAATTTCCAGAAATTTTAAACCACACAAATATTGTCAAGTATGACATCTATGCAATTGCAAGATGTGCCATTTTAATATTTTGACCAAATTTAATACATATTACTTTTGCAGTTTTCACTTTCATACTGGACATCTTTGTTTTGCTGCATTACAACTTTTCTGTCAAATCTTAATTTCTTCAACAGTGATGTTACTAAATCTATCAAAAAGGGGAGCATACACCTAAAAAACCTTTTGTTGGTAAATAAAAAATATCGCGAAGAGTATCCATGTCAAATATTTTTTTTTGGCGCATGCCCCCCCCCCCCCCTTTTGCAAGATATCATTAACTGATGGGATTCGCAAGCGCAGCATGATACGACCGCAGCATGTTGACAACAGAAGACTTCAAATAAATATGCTTATAGTTCTTGCTTGACACAACAAAGTGTTTGACACAGTAATATGTTTGACACAATAATATATTTGACAAAGTAATATGTTGACACAATTATACATTCAAGTTGTATAAAATTTAAACTATTTTCATAACTAATATCTTGAAAATGGTAGGAAAAAGAAAAAATGGCTGTAACAATTCTGAAAGCTTTCATCGAGAGGAATCTAATGAAAAAAATCCTAGCAAATGTGGATGAAAAATGAAAATTTTACGTACCCTTGAAAATGCCACTTTGGCCCTTTGGGCCCCTTGTATCTCAAAAACAGTTAGATATAGAAAAAATCAGCTGAGCAATTCTGAAAGCTCTCACTGAGAGGAATCCAATGAAACAAATTCCACCAAATTTTGATGAAAAATGAAAATTTTACGTACCCTTGAAAATGGCAGTTTTGGCCCTTTGGGTCCCTTGTATTTCAAAAACGGTAAGAGAAAAAAAAATGGCTGAATAATTCTGAATGCTCTCATTGAGAGGAAACCAATGAAAAATATCCCATCAAAATTGGATAAAAAACAAATGTGGCCCCCAAAATCATGTTTTTTTGGCCACTTTTGGTCCCTTTTAAAAAATCTGTTGGCAGCTCTCACTAAAAGGAATCTAATGAAAAAAGTCCCATTCAAACTGGATGAAAAAGAAAATATCTGAGTAACTCGGAAATTGGCCTTTTTTGCCCCTTTGGCCCCTTTTATCTCAAAAAACGGTAAATGATGTGAAAAATTGCTTGGAGAGACTTTCACTACATTTTTCACAAGGAATCCTTTGGAAAAAATCCCATCAAAATCGGATGAAAATAAAAAAAAGTTTTAAAATTTTGGGCGTGGCCGTTTTTGTCCCCCACGTAACTCGAAAACGGTAATAGATAGAGCCATACGGTTATGGTCCATTCTATAAGATTTTTTGCAAGGAATCAAATAAAAGAAATCCCATCAAAATCGGATGCTAAATGATAAAATTATCAAAAAATTTTGTAAAAACCCCATTTGGCCCCTCCCCCTATAAAGGTAGCAGCTGGAATCCCCAAAATCAATACTAACCTTTATTTAGTACCAAGGATCAATACCACATAATTTCAAAAGAACTGGTTCACTGGAACAAAAGTTATCGTGCGGAAACCTTACTGTCTACAGACACCGACGACGCCGACGACAACGTGATACCATAATTTTGCGGTCGTATAAAAATAATATAAAAATTTAACAGATAATATATGAGAGTTATTTCCCTTTTCTAATTTTCATTTTTTTCCTGATTTTTCCTTCTATTAGTCAGTTAGCTGAATTGAAATGAAGATCAATAATTGAAACATCATAAAATGTATAGGTTACATTATTTTCAAGAATGATTAATGTATTATTGTTATATCCTTATATTTGTTAGCTGTATAATTTAACTTGTAGACCTTTTACATTATGTCACATTTTAATTACTTCTACTATTTTCATCCAATATCTGTAAAGTTACATTATTATAAGACCTGCCAGAAGGTTTAAACAACATTATTATACCTTACATAATAAGTAATTGATTCTATTGGTTCAAATAAAGTCACATGACATAAAATAATCTGGATATTTTTCTTAAATTGGCACAAAGGTTGAATAACCTTTACAAAATACACATGTCCATGGAATATCCTAAATTATTCACCAGTGAATAACCCTTGAAAATTTAAATGTATGGTGGTTAACCATGTTTTGTGAAATTTTATAGTATTTTCATTAAAAAAAAACTAAAAATATCGATTTTTATTGATATAATTAAATATAAGGAAGTTATCGGTCGGATTTTGGTAGCCTCTGGTTGCAGTTTACTCTGAATTGTCTCCCATTTTAATTACGTCATGATCGTATATTTTGTCTGCACTGGTGAGACATGGGTTGTCGAGGTGCGCATATGCGGAAAGTGAATTCACAGTGACTTCGGTATTTAGTTATTTGTTACGACTGGGTCGATGCCACTGCTGGTGGACTGTAAGTCCCCGAGGGTATTCACCAGCCAAGTAGTCAGTGCTTCGGTGCTGACCCGAAAGCCGAATATTTTTGAAACATTCCAATATCTAAAATTTTGTAAATTTTATTAAAAACTAAGGAGTATCTCCCTCATGCAAAGCTCTGTCCTTAGCTGATTTTGGCTTTAAATTTAGATCACATTGGTTATTGGTTCTCTATCAATTTTAGATATCTTTGAGTTAATGGTCTTCCAGGCGTTTAGATTTTGTCTGCACTGGTGAGACATGGGTTGTCGAGGTGCGCATATGCGGAAAGTGAATTCACAGTGACTTCGGTATTTAGTTATTTGTATACAAATGGTAGCTGCCAGTGTCAGGTTTGGCAGTTCAACCGATGAGTATTTGGACCAGCTCCTAGCTAATAAGGACACCGACAATACTAAAAAGGCAACATAATTGGCATTGGCATGCTTTGCGCAATNCTAAAAATATCGATTTGTATTGATATAATTAAATATAAGGACGTTATCGGTCGGATTTTGGTAGCCTCTGGTTGCAGTTTACTCTGAATTGTCTCCCATTTTAATTACGTCATGATCGTTTGTATACAATTGGCAGCTGCCAGTGTCAGGTTTGGCAGTTCAACCGATGAGTATTTGGACCAGCTCCTAGCTAATAAGGACACCGACAATACTAAAAAGGCAACATAATTGGCATTGGCATGCTTTGCGCAATCATGACAGTGAGTTCAACTTCGAAACACGAGAAGCCCTGAAGGGATAAAGGTTTGGTCCGTCTACAGTAGACATTTCCAGAAGGAAATAGATATTGCTATCATTAAAAGCGATAGGTTCATGATTATGAGGAAAAAGACAGAAGAAATGTGTTATTTAGGTTCATTGTTTTGTGAAGATGTTCAATCTTTCATTACTATGGGCTTAGAGAATGCATTATGTCAACTTTAAGTGCGTTCAATTAAGTGGCGGTTCTTCCAAGTCTACATAACAGTTTATTGTAGTGACAAATCAATGACCATGAGGAATTAATGGTTTATAAGCAACAATGAATCAAACTTACGGATATAAAAATTGATTTCATAAACAAATAAGGTAAGATTATTTTAAGCAAGGGAACAAAATAATTAAGGAAAGGGCGATTTACCGTCTGATCATGGGTTATCTTGGGACATTAGTTTTCGTGGATTACATTGTTTTTCAATGGAAATCATGACGTCATAATCGACACTTAAGGCCACGAAAACCGATGGCGATGCTCCAAGTATATATGATGTGTCAAACTAGGGTAAATCCAAGATTAGTTCAAGTTTCTCCCAGAGAAATTGGTTTTTGGCAAGACTTTGTGTTATATCAGAACACTGACAATGATATTTATATTTCATGGTTTTATATTCAATCGATAAAATCCATGAAAACTAAGAAATACGAAGAAATTATATGTATAACTAAATGCAAGCGAGACAAGATCACATGCAAAGCAGGATGTGATATCAACAGGGGAAAAAATCAAGTGATTTCATTATTTTACATACATGTAAATATTTTTTTTTTCAAATATTTTATCCATTGTTTGTTCGGTATAATAAAACATTTACGGCCCCCTGAAGAGGTGAATATCTAAAATTGTCAACCTACTAGGGTTATTTCCCTCGGGCTAAAGCCCTCGGGGAAATAACCCTAGTACGGTTGACAATTTTAGATATTCACCTCTTCAGAGGGCCGTAATTGTATAATGTAGCATGAAATTATGGTTATCACTGAACATCAGTAAATATTATGTGCTAAATAATGTCAATAGAAGTTATTTGGAGAGAGGGCAGTAAACACAGCTTATACTACCTTGTCCTGTTGATAAATAGTAATCTTTTGATTTTTTTGGTCTATATTTACATGACATAAAACGTTTGTATGTGTAAAGATCTGTATTTCAGAGGTTAATTGTTGTTTGTCTATATACCTATTGATGTCTATCAGAACTGGCTCCTCCCGGAACTGTCGAACTGTTCTAAATTTTGTGTGTCACGTCCGGTTATTACTTGAATTTCGGCTTTGTAATTGTTATAGTAGATATCCTCACTTTCCCAGTATTTTTCCAGTCTATTTTTGAATGCATTTATGGATGGGGCGTTTGTAATTGATTCAGGTAGCTTATTCCATATTCGTGGAACCCTCACAGCAAAGCTATTTTTCCTTATATTGGTATTAAATCTTTGGTGGACAATCTTGCTTGTATTTGTTCTGGTATTGAATCTGTTCTCTGTGTTTGATAACAATTTTATACTTGAGCATGCTTTTGGATCATATTTCTCATGGATAATTTTGTAGGTTTCTATCATATCCACCCGATTCTTCTATATGCTAGGGTTGGTAGCCTCAGTTTCTTTAATCTGTCAGGGTTACTTAAGTTCTTGAAACCTGGTATCTGCATAGTTGCTCTCTTTTGTACGCTCTCCAGCTTATCAATGTACTTTTTCTTATACAGTGCCCAGACTGAGTAAGCATAATCTAAATGAGTTTGCACTAAGGTTTTGTAAAGGGGAATAAAAATATCTGCTGTTAAGTTTTTAAATGTTCTTATAGTTGCAAATATTGCATTTGCTTTATTAATTTTCTCGAAGATATGCTTCTCAAATGTTAGCTCATCATCATCTGTAACTCCTATATCTTTTTCGCCCTCAAGGTGTCTCAGTGGTATTATTCCGCCATTTTTGTCTAATAATTGTTCATTTAGGTTTCATTCATTAAGAAATTTAACAAAATTGTTATTTAAAATGAAAAGAAAGTTCAAATGTATTTAAAATTTATATTCCTAATCATTTTTATAACATCTTCGTAACAAAAACGTGAGCTAAAATACATGAGCTTTCAATCTGTTGCTGGATTTCCAGAACACAGAAATTCTTCAAGGGAGATAATTTGATAAAATAATTTAACAAAGATATCACTAGAGAAATTAACATTTTGCAATTTTGCTCTCTTATTTTAACGGTGACCCCTAATTTTTATTTTTTATATGTAAACTACATAATGATAATTAAACACATGCAAAGTATGAAAAAATTCTATAATAAATTTTTCAAACTACCCTCTCATATATAATCATTTTCTTTATGATTTCTATGTAAAATCCTGAAATTTTAAATTTCAGATTTTGCGCTTAAATGCACGGTGACCCCAAATTTTATTTTATATTTTGAACAATAATACAATTATGTTTCTACACAGAAAATTTCACAAAATTCTATAATAGGAAACTAATACCCTGCAGACACCTTAACTTTACTGATGCTTTGGCCCAATAATCTATATTCCTCTAGGTTCTCAGTAGCTGTTCTATGTACATTCAAGTATTTTTCTGGATGGAATTTCAGAAGCCAATTGATACTCCATACTTCCGTTTTGTCCAAGTCATTTTGCAGGATGTGTCGGTCATTCTGGTCTTTAATAACCCTTAGGATCTTGGTATCATCCTCAAATAAATAGGCATCTGACTCCACTACTTCTGGTAAGTCATTAATAAACAGTACAAATAGCAGAGGACCCAACACAGAACCTTGTGGAATACCTGATGTAACCTCCTTGCTGGTTGATTTTTCATTGTTTACTGATACTTGTTGTTGGCGTCCCGTTAGAAAGTCCTCGATCCAGTCCAGTATAGGGTTTTTATTCCATAGTTTGTTATCTTCTCAATTAGTCTTCAGTGTGGTACCTTATCAAAAGCTTCCTGGAAGTCTGTGTAAACACAATCGACTTCCAGTCCCTCATCTAATGCCTCAGATCATTTATCTATTACTTCTAGTAGTTGCAATGTAGTTGATCGCCCTTCAATGAATCCATATTGCTTGTTTGAGAACCAATTATTTCTTTTCATGTGTTCTATAATTTGCTCTCTGATCAGCTTTTCCATAATTTTACGTGCGACAGATGTAAGGCTGACTGGCCTATAGTTTTTAGCTAATGATCTATTTCCTTTCTTAATGATGGCACTTATTTAAGCATTTTGCCATTCTTTTGGTACAACTTTTTTAAGAAGTGACTGTTTGAATATGATACTAAGTGGTTCAGCAATTGAGTCCCTGGTCTCAAAAAGAACTCTCGGATGCAAATTATCCGGTCCGAGGGATTTGTCAATCTTTAACTTATTCAGCTGTTTTAACACCATCTCCTTATCTATTTTTAGCTCACTTCTGGAATCTCCCCTTCTGGTTCATGTGTGAACACACTTGCAAAATATTCCTTATAATTCCTATAAATTGTTTGCCTTTATTTTTCTTCTTCAGTCTTCTCTGATTTTATATCTTCTGGGTCTACATGTAAATCAGCAATGCCCTCTCGGTTTTTGATTTAGATTTAATATAACTCCAAACAATCTTTGGATTCTTTTTTACGTTTTCTGAAATACCCTTTTCGTAATTTTTCTTAAGTTTGTTAACTGAAGTTTTTACTTTGTTTCTGACTTTATTGTATTCAAGGCGAGCGTTCTGGTCGTTATTACTTAGTAGTTTCTTTGACAACGAGTTTTTCTTCTTGATTAAATCTCTGGTTTTCTGGTCTACTGGGAAAGTATATTGTTTGTTTCCATTCCTTGTAATTGTTCTTACAGGGATATATTTGTCATCCATACTTTTTAAAACTGTTAAAAAATTGGACCAATTTTGGTCAATGTCATTTCCGTCCTCGAGTGTTGATTTCCAATCTACTTTTTCCAGATCTTCGTTAAAAGCTTTGTAGTTCCCTCTATTATACAACTTTTTTTGGTGAACTATGTACATTTGTATAACAGTTATAGTCAAATGTTGTCACACAGTGGTCGCTTTTTCCAAGAGGACTAGAATATTCCAGATTAGTAACCATGTTTGATTCATTTGATAATACCAAATCTAGTGTATGTGGTGTATCACTTCACCTCCATCTTGTAGGTTTAGTTATATTTTGGTACAAAAAGTTATCCTCAATTGTCTCAACAAATCTGAATTCATGGCTGTTTGGACTTTCACCCTGTGTATTCCAAATTTCCCAATCAATTTCTGGGTAATTAAAATCACCCATGATAAGTAAATGTGAGTACCCTCGAGCGTTTGCCTCTGTTATTAAGGAACATAACTTGTCATTATACTCTCTTGTTCTATTTGATGGTGATCTATATACAAGACCTATGAGTAGCTTGTCATTTTTTTTAGGTTTAATCCGAATAAACAAGTTCTCCTGAAAATCCGTCTCCATCTGAACTTCATTCGCATCAAACCTGTTATCAATATACAAAATGAGGCCTCTACCTTCCTCTGCGTTAATGTTTTTCTCAAACATTGTATAATTACCAGCTTCGTTTATTGAATATTCTGCAAGGGCAGGCTTGAAACGGTTGAATTTGGGTTTGACTTCTGTTATACCTATCATATTTGGTTTACTATCTTAGTTCTAACAGTAATTTCTGAAAGTTTATTAAAAATCTGATCTGCATTGGTATAAAAACAGTTCAATGTTGGTAGAACTGCACTATTTTGTACACAAGCACCTTCTTCCCACTATTTACATGTTTTGACAACTTATCAGAGTTATGACATTACTTTTACCACTTTTCTGGCCCATGGGGGCCCCGCACTTTGTACTCGTAGTCCCCCATGTATATGTACATAATATGAATTGGTCTATGGTTGTAGATCTTTTTAACAGTAACGGGTTCAATTTATGGGTAAAGAACGTTGTATTCTTTGACATCTATCGTACAGTATACTGATGAGTTGTATTAATGCATATATTTTTATGGTATCAATCGCTTTATAGTTGTAGATCTGTCTTACGGTAGTTTAGGGTTGACATCATGTCTATATTTGCATGGTATTAAATGCTGCATGGTTAGAAATATTTCCTAAGTACTAATGGGTTATATAAATGTCCATTTTACTATGGTATAAATCGTTGTATGTATGTCTAACTTTAGTTAAGGGCTAAATTAATGTCTATATTTACATGGTATAAATCTTGACTGTTTTTCCTGTGACGATTAAGTCAGTGTTAATTATGAAACATGCTTATCAAACTGGGTGTAAACTAGAGACTCCCATGAGTCTGTAATCGCTCACCTGGCAAACAGTTGCCAAGGTCAAGTACACATCAAAACCATTAGATTTAACTATAATCTTATAGACCGCATAGTTTAATACAAAAATGTTTTTTAAAGAATTTCAAGCAATGACCAGTGATAATCTTATTTCAACCTAGGCAGCCATTTTTGTTGGCAGAGGTGTCATCGAATAAAATTCTGTACGGCAACAATCAAGTGGTCATTCCATTAAAGTATTGTTCAAAATGAGCAAGAAGTTCTAGACGAGAATCAGATTTTTCAATGAATTTCACATAGTGTCCAATGTTAAACTAAATTCCACTGAGGAGGCCTTTTTGGTTGGCATTTTAGGCCCTATGATATAATAAACTTCTTGGTATTTTAGATTATAGTTGAATATAATGGTTTTGATGTCTTTGCAAGGGTTTGCCAGGTGAGTGATTGCAGGCTCCTGGGTGCCTCTGTTTTTTGTTTGTTTTTTTTTGGGGGGTCTTAAAGTGCTTACTCAAGAACCCTTTGGAAATTTTTTTTGGTCTTAAATTGCTTGGCGGAATCCGGGGGCCAAATGGTCACTTGTTGGGTCCCTTTCAGAATTATATTTGATGAACCCGCCCGCCAACCAAGAATGGTGTCTAGGCCGAACTTAGTTTAACATAGGATGTACCCTATGGTAATTCAAGAATTATTATTTTTTTTGGTCTTGAATAGCTCGCTCATTTAACACCAGATTTTGGTGGAATGGTCACTAGTTGGATCCCTTTCAGAATAGGATCCTCCAACCAAGATGGGCACCTCAGCCGAACTTAGTTTAACATAGGTCCCTATAAGAATTTCATTGAAAATTTTTTTCTGGGACTACTTACTCAATTGCCATAGGGTCCTACGTTCAGCTGTGGCGGCCATCTTGAATGACGGGTTGGATGATTGGATGATTCACCTAATGACCATTCCATCAAAGTTTGGTTTCATTTGAGCAAGTAATTCCAGACAAGATATTTTAATAGGGTTCTATGTTAAAACTAAGTTCGGCTGTGGCGGCCATCTTGGTTGGTGGGCAGGGTCATAGGATATAATTCTGAAAGAGGATCACCTAAGGACTATTTTATCAAAGTTTGGTTCATATTGCGCTAGTACTTCCAGACGAGAAGATTTTTTAATGAATTTCCCATAGGGTCCTACGTTGAAATAAGTTCAGCTGTGGTGGCCAACTTGGCTGGCAGGTGGGTTCATCGGATATAATTCTTCAAGGGACCCACCTAGTGACCATTCCACCAAAGTTTGGTTCAAATTGATCAAGTAGTTCCAGACGAGATTTTTTAATGAATTCCCTATAGGGTCCAATGCTGAACTAAGCTCAGCTGTGGTGGCCATCTTGAATGACGGGTGGGGTCATCGAAAATGATCTGAAAGGGACCCACCTAATGACCATTCAACCAAAGTTTGGTTCCATTTGAGCGAATAGTTCCAGAGGAGGAGATTTTTCTTTGAATTTCCCATTAGGGTCCTATGTTAAACTATGTTCGGCTGAGGCGGCCATCTTGGTTGGCCAGCTGGGTCATCGGATACAATTCTGAAAGAGGATCACCTAAGGACCATTCAACCAAAATTTGGTTCAAATTGAGCAAGTAGTTCCAGAGGAGCAGACTTTTTAATGAATTTCCCGTAGGGTCCTATGTTAAACTAAGTTCGGCTTTGGCGGCCATCTTGGCTGGCAGGTGGAGTCATCGGATATAATTCCGAAAGGGGACCACCTAGTGACCATTCCACCAAAGTTTTGTTTTAACTGAGCGAGTAGTTCCAGACGAGAAGATTTTTCATTGAATTTCCCATAGGATCCTATATTAAACTAAGTTCCGCTGTGGCGGCCATCTTGATTGGCGGGCAGAGTCATCGGATATAATTCTTAAAGAGGATCACCTAAGGACCATTCAACCAAAGTTTGACATAAATTAGTTGAGTAGTTTGGAAAAGATTTTTTAAGAAACCACCCCAACCCTTTTTTCTACTTTTAGTAACAACAGCCATGTTTGTTGGTCGATCGTAATCCCGGATATAATTCTGAGAGGGGATCATCTAAGGACCATTCCAGCAAAGTTTGGTTAAAATTGGTCCAGTGGTTTCAGAGGAGAAGATTAAAATGTGAAATGTTGACTGACGGACGACAGACGTTATGTGATGAAAAAAGCTCACATGGCCTTTTAGGCCAGGTGAGCTAAAAATGAAGAGTTATATGTTAAACTACGTTCCGCTGTGGTGGCTATTTTGGTCACGGGTAGGAAATGTCGGATACAATTTTGGAAGTAGACTATCCAAGCATCATTTTAGCAAAGATTGGTTAAAATTCAAACGATAG
The DNA here is from genome assembly GCA_002080025.1 of Modiolus philippinarum. Taxonomy (NCBI): domain Eukaryota; kingdom Metazoa; phylum Mollusca; class Bivalvia; order Mytilida; family Modiolidae; genus Modiolus; species Modiolus philippinarum. The sequence goes on from MJUU01030320.1 coordinate 70,302, forward strand.
TTTCAGAGGAGAAGATTTACAAAATTCACCGTCCCCTTTAACACAGGTTGGGATTATCTTACAAAATTTTGAACAGGACCAACAAATAAGACTATAATTGAAATAGAAAGAAAATGGAATATATGCCGAAAAACATGATCCACATCTTGACAACGTTTATATGAATAATCAAAAGTTGGATTTCACTGCGTGTAAAGCGCTTTTCTGGATTAACCTTCATCAGACAACCTAGATGGCAAAAATTTGGAAGACCAATCAACCTTCATCAGACAAGCTAGATGGCAAAAATTTGGAAGACCAATCATAATTCAATAATTTTCAATCATATTCCGAGCCACAAAATATTGCTTTACATGACAAAAATTGTCCTGTATATAACACCAAAATGTTCAGTTTTATTCCATGCACTGGTTCTCTGGCTGAAGATGTTTGTACTTTCCTAAAGACAAACTGTGTAATAAAATTCCCCTATGATATTCGCCTTATGAAATGGATGAACACCAATGTATCAACTTTGTCAGTATCTTGTAATAAATGTTCATATCCTGGTTAGTTTAATCCAATTGCTGTATCTTAAGATAAACATTTTTCATTTCCTACTGGACCCTATGTAAAATTATGTCCAACACTAAATGCAATCTTTGGTGACAGATGGACACCAAGTTAACAAGATATCGCAAAGAACATTCATGCTATGTCCTGTTTAAATCCACTTGGACTGTTTTCTAGAGAAAGACTAACAAACATTCCAGAAAGGGGCTTATATTAAACAAATTTAAATGCTACAACCCATCTTGATTAGCACCAAATAAAAACATCCAGTTAACACCTTATAGTTAACATAAGCAGTTCTATAGAATATTTTCTAATGTATTTTCAATGGGGTCCAATGTTAAATTTCCATGCCCCAGTTTGGCCATACAAGCTTTATGTAAAAGTATGCTTTAATGTTGGCATATATGTCACATTATATTATTACAAGCTGTAAAGCATATACTAACAAGATATTATACATAACAAAATGCAGTTATATTCATTATTCTATTACAGTGTAAATGTATACGAGGTAAATTCTAAATATACATATTTATAATTTTAAATATAAAGTGTTTCAATTAAAACAGAGGACTTCAAATGCGCAGCATGATACAATCTAAGCATTTGGCACACAGAACACTAAATATAAAAATGTTTGTAGCCATTGCTGACAAAATAATTTGTTTGACAAGTTACATTACATGCAATAATTCATTTCAATTCAATAAATGGTCCCCACTGTCCCATTTTATCTCAAAAGTATTATGAGGTAGAAAAATCTGGTAGAAAAATTCCACTAAGAGGAAACAACTTTAAAAAAAAAAATGACAATATCAGATGAAAAATAACTGAGGGGCTTCGCAAGTACAGTATATGACCACAGCATGTCGACAACAGAAGACTGCAAATGGATACACTTAAGGTTCTTGCCTGACAGAATAATGTGTTTGACACAGTAATATGTTGGACACAATAATTAATTGACAAAGTAATATGTTGACACAATAATCCATTTGAGTTGTATAAAATTTTATCTATTTCAGTCCATTGTATCTCAAAAATGGTAAGAGATTGAAAAAATTGGCTATCACAATTCTGAAAGCTCTCATTGAGAGGAATCCAATGAAAAAAATCCCATCAAAATTGGATGAAAATGAAAATTTTAAATACTTTTGAAAATGGTGTTTTTGGCCCTTTGGGTCCCTTGTATCTCCAAAACGCCAACAGATAGAAACTAGAGGCTCCCAGGAGCCTGTAATTGCTCACCTGGCAGACAGTTGCCAAGAGCAAGTAGACATTAAAATCATTAGCTTACACTTGTAAGTTACAGTCTATGTTTAACTAAGTTTGGCTGAGACAGACATTTTGGTTGGCAGATAGGGTCATTGGATATAATTATGAAAGGGACCTATCAAGTAATCATTCCACCAAAGTTTGGTTCCAATTGACTAAGAAATTCCAGAATGAAATTATTTTCAATGGAATTTCTATAGGGTCCTATGTTAAACTAAATTCCGCTTAGGCTAAGGGGTCATTGGACACAATTCCCAAAGGGACCCACCTAGTGATCATTCCACCAAAGTTTGGTTCCAATTGAGTGAGTAATTCCAGAAAAAAATTCAATGAAATTCGCTTGGGGTTCTATGTTAAACTTAGTTCGGCTGTGGCGGCCATCTTGGTCAGAGGTCAGAAATGCTTGACACAATTTTGGAAGTATACTACCCAAGCACCATTTCAGCAAAGTTTGGTAAAAACTCAATTGATAGTTTGAGGGGAGATTTAAATTTCATCCCCCCTTTTTTCTATTTTTAGCCTGGCGGCCATATTAATTGGAGGTCAGGGTCATCGGACACAATTTTGAAAAGAGACCATCCAAGGATCTTTCAGGAAAAGTTTGGCTTGGATTGGCTTTGTAGTTTCAGAGGAGATGATTTTTACATTTCATCCCCCCTTTTTTCTATTTTAGGCCTGGCGGCCATCTTGGTTTGAGGGCAGGGTCATCGGACATAATTTTGGAAGAGGACCATCCAAGGAACATTCCAGCAAAGTTTCATCAAAATTGGCATCAAAGTAGGATGAAAAATAAAAAAATTGTTGCTGGGGAAATTAGCCTTTTTGGCCTCTTTGGCCCCTTTTATCTCGAAAATGAAAAATGATATGAAAAAATGCTTGGGGGAGACTTTTACTACATTTTTCATAAGGAATCCTTTGAAATAAACCCCATCAAAATCAGACAAAAAATAAACTAGAGGCTCCAAGGAGCCTGTAATCGCTCACCTGGATCAAAGATACTTTGAAAAAGCCTTCAATGGCCCCACTGGATGGTTCCCAGTAAAACCCTACATAAGTTTTAAAGAAGACCATCAAGGGGTTATTCCATCAAAGTTTGGTTAAACTGGAAAGCGGTTTCAGACAAATTAACAAAAATGTAAAATCTCCATAGGCTCAATGTTAAACTAAGTCCTCCCATGGCGGAAAAATCAAACACAATTTTTAAAGGTGGCCACCTAAGGAACATTTAAGTAAAGTTTGGTTCAAATTGGCTCAGTTTTCTCTGAGTAGTTAAGGAAAATGTTAAAATTTCCATAGGGTCCAATGCTAAACTATGTCGGGCCATGGCGGCCATATTGGATGCCGCCTGGCAAAACTGAACACAATTTTTAAAGACGACCACCCAAGGACCATTCCACCAAAATTTGGTTAAAATTTCCTAGGCGGTTTCAGACGAGTTGACGAAAATATAAAATCTCCATAGGCTCAATGTTAAACTAAGTCAGCCCATGGCGGCCATGTTTGACAACATTCGGAAAAATCATACACATTTTTAAAGGTGGCCACCTAAGGAACATTTAAGTAAAGTTTGGTTCAAATTGGCTCAGTTTTCTCCAAGTAGTTAGGGAAAATGTTAAAATTCCCATAGGATCAAATGCTAAACTATGTCGGGCCATGGCAGCCATATTGGAAGCCGCCCGGCAAAACTGAACACAATTTTCAAAGAGGACCACCCAAGGACCATTCCATCAAAATTTGGTTAAAATTGGCTAAGCGATTTCAGACGAGTTGAAGATTATGTAAAATCTCCATAGGCTCAATGTTAAACTAAGTCCGCCCATGGCGGCCATGTTTGAGGACATTTGGAAAAACCAAACATAATTTTTAAAGGTGGCCACCTAAGGAACATTTTAGTAAAGTTTGGTTCAAACTGGCTCAGTTTTCTCAGAGAAGTTAAAGAAAATGTTAAAATTCCCAAAGGGTCCAATGCTAAACTATGTCGGGCCATGGCAGCCATTTTGGAAGACGCCCGGCAAAACCGAACACAAATTTTAAAGAGGACCATCCTAGGACCATTCCACCAAAGTTTGGTTAAAATTGGCTCAGCGGTTTCAGAGGAGTTGACGATTATGTAAAATCTCCATAGGCTCAATGTTAAACTAAGTCCGCCCAAGGCGGCCATGATTCGGAAAAACCAAACAAAATTTTTAAAGGTGGCCACCCAAGGAACATTTAAGTAAAGTTTGGTTCAAATTGGCTCAGTTTTGTAAGAGAAGTTAAAGAAAATGTTAAAATTCCCATAGGGTCCAATGTTAAACTATGTCGGGCCATGGCGGCCATCTTGGAAGACGCCCAGCAAAACTGAACACAAATTTTAAAGAGGACCATTCCACCAAGTTTGGTTAAAATTGGCTCAGCGGTTTCAGAGGAGTTGATGAAAATATGAAAAGTTTACGCCGACGACGACGGACGCAAAGTGATGAGAAAAGCTCACATGGCTTTTAGGCCAGGTGAGCTTAAAAGTAACAATATTTGGGGTGTGGCCATTTTTGTCCCCCTAAAAACTCAAAAACAATAATAGATAGACACATACGGGAGGTGTCCATTCTATAAGATTTTTTCCAAGGAATTTAATAAAAGAAACCCTGTTAAAATCGGATGAAAAATGATTAAAATATCCTAAAAATTTGTAAAAAAACCCCTTTTGGCCTCTCCAGAAAAAACGGTAGGGGCCAGAATCCCCAAAATCAATACCAACCTTTATTTAGTACTAAGGGTCAGTCTTACTAAACATCAAAAGCATGCGTCTACTAAAACTAAAATTATTGTGTGGAAACCTACCTGTCTACGGACACCAATGCCGACGCAGACAGCGTCATCACATAATAGGACTGCAAAATTTTTGCGGTCGTATACAAATTCTATGTACCCATAAAATACCATTTTTTGTCTGCTTTAAACTCGAAAATGGAATGATATAGAAAAATCTTTTGGCAGGTTCTGAAAGCTCTAACTCAGAAAAATCTGATGAAAAAAATCCAACAAAAATCGAATCAAACATAAAAATTAAATGTACCCTTGAAAATGGCTTTTTTAACCCCTTCGGCCCCTTTTATCTAAAAAAACTGTAAAATATGTGTGAAAAATATTTTGAGTAATTTTTCGCAAGGAATCTTCTGCAAAGAAACCCATCAAAATTGGATAAGTAATAAAAAAGTTTAAAAATTTTGGGCGTAGCCTTAAATGTAGGAATTGTAAGTCAAAAGGAAAGTGTGAGGCCAGACAGACCGACCCATAGAAGGACACAGACAGCAACAATATACCAGATCTTTCTACTGAAAGTGGGGAACAAAAATAATATTTAATATACAATTATAGCCCACCAAGAAAGTGCATATCCAGCATAATAAACCGAACACAGGTTATTTCCCAGGGGTGTTAGCACCAGGGAAATAACTTTTGTCCAATTTATTATTTTGCATATTCACTGAGTTGGAGGGCAACAACTAGTTTATACTACCAAACAAACATTAAGTTTAAACATACACTACATTAATTAGTGTATAATACATATACCAAAAACATCAATTTAAAGATTACTTTTGTCAAAAGAATAATACTATTATTTCATGCTGATGTCAATTAAAGGATTATTTCACTATGGAATAATACTATTATCCGACTCTGGATCAGTCTATAAAGGGATATTCTATTCTGATGTCACATCCAAGGGGTTTTTCCCAGTGAAAAATACTACTATCCAATGGGAAAGTTGAACGAGGAAAATATCTTTATTAAATAATGTCACGTGATAACTATGACCAACGAAAATCAAGGATAGGATATGTGAGGTAGTATAATTGTAATTACTTTACTAAATGACAATCGTATTTAAATTATTATTCCATATGACCAAAAAAAGTTGCTATTTACAAGATATAAAGTCTAAATTAGCCCTACATTGAGGAGAAGACAGGTTAGATAATATATCAATTAATCAAAATTGGCTACTACATTGTACTAGTGATCCAAGCTATTCTATTCATATTGTTGCCATTATATCTGTGTTTAACAATTCATTTAATCAAAAAATAAATATTCATTAAGATACAACAGACAGTAAATGCACAATAGCAGCTAATAAAACAATGTTCATAAACCATATAATGTCACATTATTGTTATTACAAAAAGAACTATCCAATCTCTTATATTAGTTATCTAAAACATACAACAAATCCAAGTTTATTTGTACATCATTTATACAGTTTCTATTGAGGGTTTGGTAAACTTATAATATATATCTATGAAATTTCAGGCATCAATTCTATGAACCCATGCATGCCGACCTGCAATTACAGGCATTACTAAAAATGATTTTGTTATGTCATTGATTTGGGACAATTTTCAGTAATCAAAACATTTTCCTTAATTAAAAAAATACAAACTCTAGATAAAGAGATATGTCTTATCTGCGGGGGGTGCATTGCCATTGTATCCATATTGAATTAGGAATGCTATACCAATATTGCTTTCTATAGTGTTCTCCCCAGCTTTAGAAAAGAGCATGGTGCCAGTGCAGTGAAAAGGGCACTTCAAGCGCGTAGCTATCTTTTAAAAGGGCACTTTTGTATCTGTAAAGTTGGCTTAAAGGGCACAAAATATTTAACCTCTCTATAAATGAACATTTCTTAACACAAAAGGATACAGAGCATACATCATAAGAAAGTCAAACAGTGTTTAAAGGCCTAGAAGCAGTTAAATTTCTGAAGAAAGGCAAAAACATAACACCTGAAACATGGCCTACCATAAAAAGGGCATGGCGCCAAGAGGAAATTGAAAATTACTTGATAAATGAGTGTAGTAGTGAATTACAACACTTAATTCCACAAGTAATTCAAGCACTTAATGTAATTGAAATATATATCAATGGAAAATAATAAAAGAAGCTGAATTTACATAGATATCAATGTGAAATTTAATATTTTCCCTGATATCTTTCCTTACAGGTGGTTACTTTCACTTTTTTTATTGTAAATAATATCTTATTTATTTGTAATTCAGGTGGTGTATGAGCTAATTCCTTATGTTTGCTTAATTATTTATTCTGGGATATCTGCAATTTTCTTATTTCTTTTTAAATCAAAGCAAATATTAGTTCTCAAATTGCAGCTTAAACAGACTGTGACTTTTCACTTTTATTTATGTTTTTAACTTAACAGCTTTTCTCCACAAGTATTTAAAAAAAGTCGTCAAAACCCTACGTCTAGAATTTGTTTTAGTATGAACACCCGAGCCTACTAAAATACTCCAATAATTCAACATAGAAATGCAAAGTCACTGGGACCACCATTAAGTTTTAAGTAGTTGAAAATTTCATCAAAAATGAGATGAGACACTACTTATGCTCAATGTTGTTTTTATGCTTCAACAATGATGGATTTCTAACTAGAAAATAAACTGGAGTACATGTATTTCAGCTGTATTTGTTTAGAAAACTTATGGTGCAAAAACAATTGTAGTTATAATGTCATGAATAGGTATCAATTTGTGAAACAAAAGTCAATGCCATACATCATTGGCATGAATTTTTTAGATTTAAGGTAGTAGACCTAGGGTAAGGGAGATAACTCTTTAAATCAACAAGGCATTTGAAACAGCCAGTTTCATAAAGGCTTTTCAAGCATTGATGTGATACAGAAGTAAATTCATCCATGTTACTCGGAAGCTTAGAATATATCTATAAAAATCATTAAAAGAAACGTACAAGTGATTTTTAAGAGTTATGTCCCTTTACCTAGGTCTACTACCTTAATGTAACCTCCATGGACAACAACAGCTTATTCCATACTACACTACATACTCCCTTTAACTGACCTGTCAAATAAATTTCAAAGTCACTGCAATTAATACATGTAATAGGTTGGGAGTTAAAATCTCTAGAAATGAGGTCTGATATCTTATAAAACTGCATTCCCTATATGACTGAGCAACTATGAGGGATTCCTTCTAAATTGACCTTATAGTATATGTTAACATAAAATATTCAAAGGTCTTTAGAGCACGACTGTTTTGGATTGGTAGTAAAAAATCTCCTAGGAACTGCATACAAAAATGAGTAACCTCATGTAGAGTTTCCTTGCCAAACTAACCTTATCAATAACTTACACAATTGTTAAAGACAAACATAAAAGTGATGATAAAACCTCTGTGGCCATTTGGGCCAAGTGTACTAAAATTTGAGGATAAAAATAATAACAGCAATTTCCTAAACAAGGAAACAAAAATCCATAGTTCTTAACTGTTCATGGAAAACAACGAAAATTTATAACAATTACTGTATTATGCCTAATAAACACCCCTGCCTCTTTTCTAGGCAAAAATACTTATTTTGACACTCGAAAACCAAAACTAAAGTCAGGGCTCATTTTGTCTACTAAAAAGGTCGCCAGGGTGACTAAATTTTGTCATTGGGTTTGCCTGATCATCTTTAAAAAAAAAAAACAAATCAACTTATTTAGTAATAAAAAATAATTGAATTTGTGGACAGTTTTTTTCTAGGAGCGATGTCCGATCACCTTATTTGTGACATATAAACTTAGCAAGACCAGAAATAAAACATTATGAATGAACTGCCTACAATAATCATTAGTTCAATTTCTATAATGACGAGTAGCCAGAGAGGCGGATCTTTAAAATGATGTTGAAATGAAATGACCAATTATTCATTTTTTAAAATTATAAGTAATTTTGTCGAAGACTACACAAGACAGCTGTGAACAAAAGATGTGTTTATTATACCAAGTTTAGAGAATATCCCATCAATCTACTTTTATTTATACCATGAGTTAATTGGCCACTAAAATTTTAGACCTGGCAACCAAAATTTTGATTTGGCCACCAGAGTTTTTCACTTAGCGGCCAGCTGGCCACCTGATTTGAAAACCTACTTTGAGGTCTGAAAGTTTATTTCTAATGACTTTTATATTTTAATGGAAAAAATCATTAACTAAATGAATTCTGTGACTAATGTGAATTTAATATCACATAATAATTATATTTTATGTTAAATCAAAGTGGTTTATTCGATGTTTTTATTGGTTATCATGTTTTTTTTAACTTCAGTTTTGCTCTGTCTAATAAACACCCCCTTTTCAGAATAATGCAATGCCCTGGGGCGTTTATTAGGCATAATACGGTATTTAACAATTGTATTGTTGGTAACCATACATAACAGTATTTAAAGTAACAAACAAGAGGCTCCCAGGAGCCTGTAATTGCTCAACTGGCAAACAGTTGCAAAGTACATATCAAAACCATTAGATTCAACTATAATCTAATATTGAAAGAATACAAAAAATGTTATGAAGTATATATTTTTTTATAAATTTATCATATGGGACTATGTTCAACTAATTTCGATGGGACTATGTTCAACTAATTTCGATTTTGGCAGCAATTTTGGAAGACAGATGGATGTCATCAATTACAACTCTGAAAGGAACCAACCTAGAGACCATATTAATATTCCACTCAAATTGAGAAAGTAGTTTCCGATGAGAAGATTTAAAATAAAATACCCATAGGGTCCTGTGTGAAACTAAGTTCCTTTGAGGCAGCCATTTTGGTAAGGGTCATAAGATACAATTCTGAAAGGCACTCACCTAGTGACCATTCCACTCAAGTTTGGTTCCAAATGAGCAAGTAGTTCCAGACAAGAATATTTTTAAATGATTTTCCCATAGGGTCCTGTGTTGAACTAAGTTTGGTTGAGATGGCCATTTTGGCTGGTGGATGTGGTCATTGGATAACATCCTAAACGGGACCAGCCTAGTGCCCATTCCACAAAAGTTTGCTTCTAATTGAGCTAGTAGTTCCAGACGAAAATTTTTTTTAAGGAATTTCACATAGGGTCCTATGTTAAACTAAGTTTGCTTATGGCAGCCATTTTTGTTGTCGGGTTGGGTTATTGAATATAATTCTAAAAGGGATTCACACCTAGTGACGATTCTACCAAAGTTTGGTTCCAATTGAGAAAATAGTTTCAGAAGACACAATTTTTAAACCAATTTCCCATAGGGTCCCATGATAAACTATGTTCGGTTGAGGCGGACATTTTGTTTGGCAAGTGGGGTCATCAGATACAATTCTAAAAGGGACCCACCTAGTGACCATTCCACTAAAGTTTGATTCTAATTAAGCAAGTAGTTCCAGAAAAGAAATTTTTTAATAACTTTTCTATAGGGTTCCATATTAAACTAAGTTTGGCCCAGGCGACCATCTTTGTTGGCTGGTGGGGTCATTGGACACAATTCTGAAAGTAACCAATCTAGTGACCATTCCATTAAAGTTTGGTATTAATTGAGCAAGCACTTCAAGATATAAAAAAATTTAATTAATTTCCCATAGGGTCCAATGATAAACTAAGTTTGGTTGGGGCAGCCATTTTGGTTTGTGAGTGGGCTCATCAGATACAATTCTAAAAGGGGCCTACCTAGTGACCATTCCACAAAAGTTTGGTTCAAATTAAGCAGGTAGTTCCAGAATTTTTTTTTTTTTTTAAATAAATTTCCCATAGGATTCCATGTTAAACTGAGTGTGGCCAAGGCAGCCATCTTTGTTGGCCATGGGGTCATTGGACACAATTCTGAAAGGGACCCATTCCACCAAAGTTTGATATTAACTGAGCAGGCACTTCAAGATAAAAAAAAATTTAATGAACTTCCCATAGGGTTCTATGTTAAACTAAGATCGGCTGTGGCTGACATCTTGATTTAACATAGAACCCTATGGGAAATTCATTAATTTTTTTTTTCTCTTGAAGTGCTTGCTCCAGATAAAAAACAAGAGGCTCTCAAGAGCCTGTATCGCTCACCTGGCCCTTGATTAACATAAACATTTTATGTTAAAGAGCCCTTATATATAATTAAACTATAAATCCAATATCCCTAATTAGTTAAAGAGGAGAAGACCTCTGTTAGTTTAACATTGGACCCCATGGGAAACACAAAGTTCCCCGCTGGCTGCCATATTGGATATCGTGCTGACCTGAAAAACTCCTTTTTGCAAGGGACCACTCAATGACTATTCCTGCCAAGTTTTATTCCAATTGGCTCAGTACATTCAGAGGAGAAGATCTTTGAATGTGTTT
>MJUU01030321.1:9843-32069 GCA_002080025.1 Modiolus philippinarum
ACAGGAAAGTTTCCTTATTATATAAGCATTGGAATAAAAAACTAAAAAAAGGGGGGGGGGTCAACGTGCTTGTTTTTAAAATAACTGATATCAAAATAATTAAATATTTCTAATGAATATATAGGGAAAAACAGGTATATTGTTGATTTCTTTAAAACTATTCCATAGATTTCTTTCTACTTTACTCATGTGTTAGCCCTTTGAACATACTTTCAAAAATTATAAAGAAAAATGGGGGTCACCGACTTTGTTTTACATATAATTTGTAAATTGTGAATTTTCATAGTGATATCTATGTAAAATATTTTTATCAGATTATCTCCCTTTTTCAAAAATCTTCTTCCAATTTATTTATTTATCAGGTTACCATTCCTCGTCTTATTAAATAAAGACATGTGAAATCAAGTCCATGTAGGTCCTTCGCATTTTGTATTATGAATATAATATTGATTGATTCATTACAAATAAAAATATTTGCATATTTAAAAAGCAGATAATACCATAACAGCATAAATAACAAATTCAAAATGGCAGAAGACTACCGATCTACCTTAACTCACAATTTTTTAAACTTCTTAACATTTCAAAAACTGTTATTTGAAAGCAATGGTATTATAGTATTATAGGCTCTTACAAACGATTTATTATTTTTGAAAAAAAGTTCTCAATCTTTGAAAACATACTTAAGTCAAACAACAGTGATTTGCGTCGTGATATTTTGCGTTTTAATTATATAGCTTATTATGCAACTTGGGTATTTTTTGTATTTTATAACATTTCTTGTCAGAAAACAATACTGATTTTGGCTTTTCTATTTACATCCTATCGGTAATTTGTTCTCTATCGGTTTTTACACATATTTCGGCTTGTTTCAAAATGTTTTGGTTTTATCTGCACTGAAGAGACATAAGTTGTCGAAATGACCGTATGCAGAACTTAAATTCACAGTAATTTTCGTATTTTGTTACTTATTACCAATATAGGAAAATTAATTCATAAAATGGTACAAACAGATAAAGAGTGCAACCATAGATATTTTTTTTTTAATTCCACCTTTCCGTAAACAAAAAGATTATTTGTTGCTTATCTCACCATGTTAGTTTCACTTGTGAAGCAGGTCATTCTTACCGTTCCGGAGCACCTGATGACACCCCTGTTTCTTGAGAGGTTCACATTTTAGATCTGCTAATATTTTAGGTGAAATCATTCTGTAAACATGGCTCTTTGAAACTAAACTAATGTTTTGAATTTGATAAATGCTTTCATAAAGCCAATTCTGATACTCATATCCCCTTAAATTGGTGAAAATTAATTAGATTATCATGGAGATGTAAATTCCAAATTCTAAAACATTGTGTTAAATCGATATGGCCATGGATTAGGAAGGTCAACATCTTGCAGGACAAAGAGCTTATTAATTTGTTTAAGAAAGGTCCAAAATATAGGCCACCTTCTAAAATTAATTGGAAAGATTGTCGTAATACCATCCACGACTTACTTAAGATTTATTGTAAAAATTTGGTTAAACGTGAACACGTTGACAAAAAGTCTTTGGATTCTTTCTTCAAAGCTATTTATTTTTTTTTGTATAGTCTTGTATATCACACGGTCATCTTTAAGTTTTGTCATCGCTGGTAATGTTTGTGGTACCGACTTGTCCATGTTATTGTCCAAATACTTAATATATTTACAGAAGCTTTTCAAACTTTTGCCTTGGGAAAGTTTGAGGGTTAGAGAAAAAACACGTACAATGGTTTTGTCTACGGGTTAGAAAATGTTATAAACCAACCAGTCACAGATATTTCAACTTCATATTAAAGCTGGCTGTGTGACGGATGTCATGCGTGGAGCAGAGCATGCTTACCCTTCCGGAGCACCCGATGTTCATCAAGTTGTTTAGGGGTTCACACTGTTAGTGTTTTAAGTTTGTGGCGAACTTCTTCATTTTTTTATTTGTTTTGTCTTTGTCGTGCTCTTATAATTCGATTTAGATAGGAATTGCCCTGATTTTGGATTTTTGGTTTTGGAATTATCACTTTCCTCATCTTTTGCTTTATAATTCGTTTGCCTATGTATTCAAGCTCCGATTTGGTTCATTTGTCCTTTAAACCAAAGAAAGGAGAATCCAGTTAATAAACATATCAAGTTAAGTTAAAAAGGATGACAGGAAACATCTACAATAGCTGATTGATTGATTGATTAGTTAGAGTTTAACGTCCAATGAGCAATATTTCAGCTATATCAGGACGAGAACAAGTTAATCAATTCAAAACAAATTGTAAGTAAAAGAAGAAAGAAATAAAGGTGGAAGGGACAACCGGGGCAACGACTTTTGATTGCCACTGGAAAAGGGGAGAAATGGGTAGGGTCAGGAAATTTAGCCTTCTATACGACACCCAGTGCGTCTGCTCTCTTTAGAGAAATATAGAAGGGGTCTTTATACTGCATGGAGCGTGGCGTTTCTCCACACAGTTTGGCTACAATGGTTCGCGGTCAGGCTTTCCGTATTATGACCTGACTACCCCGCAAAGACAGGGCATTCCCCTATCCACCACCTGGGGACGCGCCCGGCAGCTCTGTAGCCAAAGCCCCTGAAAACCTATTCAGGTGCCGGGTCTACAATAGCTGAAAATTACAATTACATACCACAATTTTCAATTGAACCGTACACGAAAAACCACAAACAAAACATAAAAGACAACCATAAAAGTGTTTTTCAATTGCTTGGTTGAATCACGCATTAGTTTCATGTGTATTTACTCCATATCCTGTAATTCTTAAACGTAAACAATGATAGGAACTCGGGACAGTCGGTTACCGGCACTACCAAAGCTGCCGGTAGGGTCAAACCGGTTTACGGTTTCGTTCCTTGACCTTCATTTTGAAATTGACAACAGAGGTACATTACAAACTAGCCTGTATGACAAACGCGATGACTTCACTTTTCCAATAGTCAACTTCCCTTTTCTTTGTAGTAACATTCCAAAATCACCAGCATATGGAGTTTACATGTCACAACTGATTCGCTACTCAAGGGCATGTGGTCGTTTCAGTGACTTCGTTGATAGAGCTCAGTTGCTTACAAATATACTACTTAAGCAAGGGTACGTTACCAAAAATTTAAAGTCATCACTACAGAAGTTTTACGGTCGACATCACGATCTTGTGGATCGCTATGCGATATCTGTTTCCCAGATGACAACAGGTCTTTTCCTCTGCAACTAAAGTTTGTTTTTCCTCTATCGGATTCGACTTTACTACCGGATTTCACATGTTCATCACGGAGGGTGTCTTATAAGAAGCTTACTCTATCGGTACACCTGATCTCACCTATGGTTTTTATTGGGTCCGTGTTGTTCATCTGTATGTGTGTCTTCATTTTTCTTTTTTTTTCCCGTACTTAGGTGGTGTCCTTGTTTCTTAGTGTGTCCGATGTTGCCATTGTCCTTGGATTGTTCGTTGTTTTGATTGACGGTTCGATTCTCACTTACTTCAATACCCATTTTTGAAGACATAAATATACGGTTGGGCATAAATATGGAATATTCGTATTTTCTGAGTCAAAATTTGAAGTTTGGAAGTATTATGGAGAAAAGTGTGTGACTGAAAGTATGATATTTTGCTTTAAACATTGTCGCAAGTCTGATTCTACGAATCTGTCCGACTACTCATTTGACCCGTTCTGAAACCCACTTTTGGGGAAATTGGGACACGTTTTAAATCAAATATTGTTGTACAAATATTTCCCAAAAATGCAATTTTCGAAGCCTATCGTGTACAAAAATGATTCAAGTAATAATTTCAGTGATTTTTAAAGGATTATTTGAATTTTAGGAAAAACAAACAGCCCTTTAATATTTCAGGCATTCTCTACAAAAAATATTCCATGTTTATGACCAAGAGTATATATCGGCGTTCAACAGATATATACTAGTATTCTTTCCTGCCTTTGGTATGAATAATAACAAATTACCGAAGTTTCTGTGCATATGCGCATTTCGACAACTTATGCCTCATCAGCGCAGATAAAATCGAAACACTTGGAAATCCATAAACCGAAGTATGTGTAAAAGCTGATAGATAACAAAGTACTAAAACGGTCTAAAAGTAGAGCCGAACTCAGTGAAGGACAAAGCTATACGAAAGGGAGATACTAAGTAGTTTTGAACAAAATTTTGTTGAATTTACATATTGCATGTTCCCAATAAAATCGGTTTTCTGACCAGCACCGAAGTACTGGCTACTGGGTTGGTGAATACCCTCAGGGACTAACAGTTCACCAGCAGAGGCATCAGCCCGGTTTTAAAAAATAACTAAATACCAAAGTTACTGTTAATTTAGTTTCTGTATATGCGCATTTCGACAACTTATGTCTCATCAGTGCAGATAAAATCGAAACACTTGGAAAACATAAACCGAAGTATGTGTAAAAGCTGATAGAGAACAAATTACTAAAAGGGCTTTACGGTATAAAGTCTGTCCATATTGCATCTATTCTTCAACTTTGGTGAGATCTTAATAGAATTTTTATTTATTTTGTGCTGTAGTTATCACTGTAAGCATACAAGATAAACTTGATAGAGACTAATGAGTGAAATAGTTAAAGTTATATGTAAAATGACCAAAAATTCCTTTTGCAGGAATTGTAAAAACCGCCATATCTGCAAGTATTGGTGCAATTGTCAGCGCGGTAACCCTTATCACGTTTTCCAGTAGAATCAATGCTAGTTGTCAGATATTTAGAAATGTGAGTACGTTTAAACCAGTCGGATACAAAACAAAACAAGGGAAGTGTTGATTACAAATATCAAAGTCCATTGACACGGCAAAAATTGGAACACAGAAAACAAAGACAAAACAAAAACTTGGGACATTCAAAAGGCACAGAAATAAAAAGACGATATTCAGAACTAAGGTACTCATACTGTAAAATCCAATGAAAACCTGGAATGACACCAATTACAAATGACAACTAACTGTGCATCACACTTCACCAATTGGACTACATGTTACCTATTATCATCCTTTATTCAGTGGTCTATCGGTTATCTCTTTTCGTTTCAATTTTTGATCTTTTCTAGACCTATTTTAGAAAAGCTACTTTAGAAAAGCTGAAAAAGTTAACAAAAATTGTTTATTCAAGATCTCCATTAACGCCGTTGCATTTTGTTTAAATCCGATAAAAAATAGTAAAGCTAAAGGAAAACATAATCAAATATTATACCTATTAGAAACATTTTAGCAAAGATAATCCCTACCGGATATTTGTTCTCTGTTAGATTTGGTACACCATTCGGTTTATTTTCTTCGAAACATTTTGATTTTATCTTCTCTGACGAGAAATAAGTTGTCAAAACAGCAATCTTCAGATGAATTTACGCTTCATTGGAGTTCAATTGAAGCTGGTATCAAGTTATGATCTGATAGAGAATACTCAACAGGATTGATGAATCTGATTTTGATTTTCCTAACATTTAACTTTAACATTCATTTAGTTAAATAGAATACAAAAGGATAACAGGAAACACCTACAATGGCCGAATAATAGCCACATGCCACAAAGTAATTAGGAACTGCACAAGAAAAGCCCACAATAAAAATAGAAAAGACAAACGTAGAGAACGATGGCAACTCGGGACAGCCGGACTTGGTACCGGCACTAGCAAAAGCCAGCGGTGGGGTTAAACCGGTTTATGGATACCCAAACCTCCCTTTTCTTTGTCCCGTTTCCCTATAGTATAATAAATACACGAATAAAACTCAATACAGGTAGACTACTAACTCCATGACCACAATCTTGAAAAGAAAAAAACGGGACAAAACGTAATTTTGAAAAATGGCACAAGGCGTGCTCGCCGCTAACCTACCGGCTAGATCAAGGAGCCTGGTATGCTGGTAAAACACTGTCGCACTACGGAAGAAAAATCAATCTCTAAACTCCCAGATGGGTTTGGTAAAGAATCATCATGTATTTCAGTTGACATCGGCAGTATCAGTGAGAGGACAGTATGCGACATTGGATTCCAAAGCTTATTTAACTGACACGTGCAGACTATCCCTATTGCGTATAGAATGTAAATTACGTCCAAGTTTTTCTGCAGTTTTAATCAGTGTCTGGCATTTTTTAACAATATTTCCGTTAAATCGAGGATGAAAAATGCCCTTTATAGTAATAAGCTGTTTGCGAGTGACATTATATTTAGATATCAAATGTTCATATCTTCGACGAAACTTTTTAAATGTATTTAACAATTTATGAAATCCGTAACCTTGCTGCAAAAGTTTGGAAGGGGAAGTAAGATTACGCTCATTAAAGTCATCAAGAGTAGAACAAACGCGTGCGAATCAATACAGTTGAGAAATATGAATTTCTTGAAGCTATAGGAACGTCGACGTCAAGAAAAGGGAAATTAGTAATACTGAAATCCTAGTCATCCCTTTTATCTTAATTTTAGTTCTTATTTTACCAGAGTCAACGATGATCCAGAAAAGGGCAATATTTGGAATCATTATTAGCTTTATAAAGTTTCAGTTCTTGTGGGTAAATGATGTCGACATAATCTAAAAACTGGGGATTGTCAATAGTAAGGATATCTACAATATACCTGCTGTTATCATTGGATATAGAAATACGTTGATCACTGTTTTGTATGGTTCTATTTTGTAGTTTTTTCATGAAGTCACGTTTGTAACAGAAAAGAAAAAGATCTGCAATGAGAGGTTCACAATTTGTTATTTCTGTCCGTCCTTTGAAATCAGATTTATACCAGGATTAGATCACAAAAAGACCCATATCGACCAAATGAACTCAAAATAAAAGAGGTCACTGCTACAACATATTCAGCGTCAGGCCAGGTTATGCAAAGTTCAAACAAAACATTTTACAAAATATATTATTACCTATTGATTTTGACATTGTTTACTGTTATAAAAATCTTAGGATCAGAGAAACGGAGCCACTCTGAATTGATAAAAAATACCGTTTATTGAAGATGAAAGCACTTAAAAAAATAAAGAAAGAAGTATCCGTCCCTTACTAAAGCATTGCTTTTTATAAAAAACTATAATTGTATATCAGGATGCTGATCCAAACGAACTTCCAAATCAGAAATCAAGGCTATGCATCACTTCCAGATAGTAAGCAACTTTATACATATATGTTGAGTTTCGTTAAATTTTAAGCACACCGAAGTCTTGCAGACCACTTTCTCATAAGGTAGACATAATTTTTGTAAAGATTCATCTAGTGCTGAGTTCTTTCAATTTTCTCGTTTTTTTTCCGTTTTCTTGGCCTTTTCAAAAAATTCCAAGACCGGATTGCAATAAATCGGCAAACGAATACCAAAGCAAAAAATGATGAAAAGGGGGGATTCCAAATTTAAATATCCAATATCATGGCTATTCATATCCAATAAGAATCGAGACAGCATGATAAAACAAAACGAATAAACAGAAATGAAAAAGAACGCCACAAAACTAAAGCACCAGCAGCGTGAACCGCTGCTTGGTAATCATCAGATGCTCCGGCAGGGTAAGCATGATCTGCTTCACACATGGCACCCTTCACA
Organism: Modiolus philippinarum; assembly: GCA_002080025.1. Classification (NCBI taxonomy): domain Eukaryota; kingdom Metazoa; phylum Mollusca; class Bivalvia; order Mytilida; family Modiolidae; genus Modiolus; species Modiolus philippinarum. The sequence goes on from MJUU01030321.1 coordinate 17,412, forward strand.
CAGCCAGCTAGGATATAGTGTTTTAAGATGAGTTTGGTTGCTGATTGGTTAATGTCATTTTCTAACAGTAGACAAAACCGGACAGAACCAATTAAAATCTATGGTACATAGTACTTCTCTTACCCTCAAACAGTACAAAGGTAAAATATTGAAATGCTTCTTTGAATCCATCAAATATTTGGATAATTACATGGGCAAATCTGTACCATAAACATCATCAACGAACACAAAACTAAAAAATGATAGTGCGATATTCAAGACAACACAAAACACTAAAGCAATGACAGTGTGAACTCCCACTGAAAACCGGGAGTATCATCAGGTGTTCCAGAAGGGTAAGCTAGATCTGCTCCATGCGTGGCACACGTCACCTTGCCAGTAAAAAGTCCGGAGACTATAATTTCGCTCTGTTAAAAAAATCGTTGTACAAAATACAGACACGAAATAGCGAATGAGTTGTGAAATGAAATGTGCAGAATTCGACCAGTAGTCTCTGAGGAAACGAATGTACAAAGTATTAGTAGAAAGAAATAAATAAATATAACTAAATTTCCAATTGCAAGCAAAACATGTAGCTGATATCGCCCCTTGCATCTGATTCGATGACGCCATCCTGTTTGTAGCGTCAAAAGTTTCAAAGAAATCATTTCTGTTGAAATCAGTCAAAGTTGAAATTATTTAAGTGTTTGGCTGCCATCTTGGAAATGTCAGCCATTTTGAAAAACAGTTTGCTAAATGTGAATGAAATTCTGTCATACCAATTTTTAAGATTTTATCATTTTCAATGATTGTCGACGAAACATGAAAACCAACTTGGAAATGGCGGCCATTTTGAAAACTTTTTGTTGCATGCCCCCGAGAGCCAGTTCGACGATACCATCTTATTTGCAGCGTAAACATCTATCATAAATCAATAATTTTCGTTGAATTCGGACTAGACGAAGAACAACAATAAAAGCGTTGTTCCATTGCTTTGTTTAACCATATATTTCAGCAGTAGTGATTTTGAAATTTCAAATGCAGCAGAACCCTTTCTTACATGACTTATGTCTTTGTTATGAAGTTTCATGGAGTTAATGTGAATGATTTCCCATTTCAAAAACAATAAAAACATTCATAATGTCACTTTCAATTAGGGTTACTTTGGCAGACCCCACCACTTTTTTAGCCCCCAAATGTACCCTTAGTTGACCCTTTGTAATAATTTTTGTTTCATGCACAACTAAATGTGTGGGGCCAATATCCTACAAATGTTTGAAAGTCCTAGGTTTAATGGTCTCTGAGATCTCGTTCGGACAAAATTGAAATGGAAAACGGAAGGAGATAAAACATAAAAATAAGAAACACAGCAAAGCAATAAGTCTCCACAAACTTCGTTTTGGACAATTCATAATAGAAAAGAATAATAATACGTCTCGTTAATTCGTCTGGGGCGACATGATAACAAAGAAACGGTCAAAATACAATATGTCGTCCCGACTACGCCTTGGGAGACATAACAATTAAAATTTGGGAGACTTAATAAATAGGATTTCAGCTTTCAAAATTCAAGTTTTAATTTCCCTTAAACTTTTGTATGACTTTTCTCGCACGGTCAAGTAAATTGCTGCTTCCCTAATTTTGCTGTGACCAGCCAATATTTTTTTCAAATCATAACAGTTTTGCCTTAATTGAGTTCCGAATTTATTTCTGCAATCTTTGTTACTATTTTAATTTAAATTACTCACTGCTTTTGTTTGCCAGGAAAAGAAGGGTTAAACAGTACATTGTGATATTTTGCTTGAGACATAGATAGAAATTAAAGTCTATAATGACTGCAAAAGAAGGTGCATAGGCCTTTTATCTAATTTAGTAATTTTCAAGTTGCTTCGATATAAATATTCTTGTCTTCTGATAAAAGGAAGTTGAACAAGTTAGCATTTGAAAGAAAGCTGAACAAGTAAGCACAATTCAATACATGGATACAAATGTAACATGTATTTGAATCAAAATAAATAACATTATTTTTGACATATCTAAAATCTTGTTCAGTAGTAATGTTTATTTCTTTTACTTTAGCAAACGATGAATCAAAGCCAAATGGAAAGCATTGTGGATCAGCTGTTTTCTGTAAGGGTTAATATGTCAGACAAATGGTCAAAATGCAATAATGTTCCACCTATTTCGCACAGGGCAATGGTATTTCTATAAACAAAGGAAATAACGCACATGTTAATAACAAGGTTTGTATTTCAGTTTTTAAATGCATAAAAAGTGCGGTTTTTGGAATATGATATGTTGAGGGTTAAGTGAGATTGTATTGTAGTTGTCGTCTAATGTGAGAACATGAATTTACATAAATGCCTTCGGTATTAAGTAATCAATTCACATGGTGGATAGGGTCGCAGATACAATGTAAATGTTTGGCCAAAAGGCAGATTATGTCCTCTGAAGCTATTGGTGTAGTTAAAATCCACTATAACATGAAAGCTGTTTGGAAGATCCTTTACAAAAAAGTGTTTAATTCATTATTTGATATGGAGAAGACAACAGGAAAGACTTATAATGGCAGAAAGCCAAATGCCACGATCTACCATGAAAATGCAAAAAAAAACAATGTAAAGACAAGAGACAAACCTTGACAACGATAGAAACTCGTTAAGACTTAACGACTTAACGTTAAGATAGCAACTTTTTGTCAGCACAAAAATAATAACACAATCATGGTTTATTTTCATCAATCAATCAGAAGTAAAAATTGAAACTTTTTCAATGTTTTGTTTGAAACACAGCTTTGCATTAGGTGTTATGGATATAGGTGTTAGTGGTTAGAATATCATTCAGCTAAAGATGTGGTTACAGAACAAAGAAAATGCAACTCTTTAATCATTTTAAATTCACAGTAACTTCGGTATTTAGTTATTTGTTACCACTGGGTCGATGCCACTGCTAGTGGACTGTTAGTCCGCGAGGGTATTCACCAGCCAAGTAGTCAGTACTTCGGTGCTGACCCGAAAGCCGATTCTATTTGGGACCTTATAATATCTAATTTTTTGTAAATTTTGCTGAAACCTAAGGAGTATCTCCCTCATGCAAAGCTCTGTCCTTAGCTGATTTTGGCTTTACATTTAGATAATATTATTGGTTATTTGTTCTCTCTCAGTTTTTATCATCTTTAAGTTTATGGTCTCCCAAACGTTTCGATTTTATCTGCACTGAAGAGACATAAATTGTCGAAATGCGCATATGCAGAAAATAAATTCACAGTAACTTCGGTATTTAGTTATTTATATCAAGAAAATGAGTAACCTATATTATAGTATGAGCTGCTATCAATCTCCAGGTAAAAAGAGTCTGTACTAGTTTTTCAGTCAAATTTCTTATCTTCTGGTTTAGCATTTTGTCAGGTGAGCAATGAAGAAATTGTTTATGTATTATTCATTTTTTATATAAATTGGTCTCATCCTGTTAGGCCCACTGGACACAATAAGTCAAACTAATTCGTTTTTTCATAAATGCCCCATAGCAAATTGTCAAAATAGTCACTACTTTATGATGTTTTAAAAGATTTCAATATACGAGAAACGGTTGCTACAAATCTTTAAGGACTTCATAGTTCTAATGAAAACCAATTTCGAACGACAATGTCTTTTAATTACACCTTTAATTCAATTCCATTTAATTTTTTGGTGACTTATATCTCATGAACGCAAACAATCGTGTGCATCCTTATGATGATACAAGTGATATCTCCTAGCTTGATAGTGAAATCTGTAAGCACCACACCCAAAATATTGGCAGTAGTAGTTTCTCAAACGAAATAACATTCCGTGTCGGATGTTGCAAACATTGACTCGATGTTAGCTTTAATTTCAGCATATTTTGCAGATACTTCAAGTGTTGGATGTCATTAGCAAATTTTGTGATTGAAAAAGAGGGACAAATATAGTAAAAAAAACAAGTGTTGACAATTTTAGATGTATATGTCAAACATTGTACATATGTAGGTAGCTAAAATTTACTCTGTTAAGAAAAATTATTGAAATATCTCAATTTGAATTCGCGTTTGTAATATAGGAGCAAATGGAAATCAATATGTTTTTTATCTTTTACGTTTTTATATTGTTATGTCAGAATGTCAGAATGGTGTTTTTTACGTAATATAATGAAAAATACATTTCTTTATTCAAATAAATGATGTTCTGTTTATAGTGACTCATAAATGAAACAATACATCTTCATTTTCATTCAATGTGGAGAAGACATAAAGGCTTACATTGATATGAATAGTAGTATGGCTTTCTGTTCCCAGATTATTATATTTTCTACCTTTGTCTATCGACAATTGCTATTGTCATATTTTGTTTGCACATGTATAAACAAGCAAGAACTACGATGGCCGAGGTGAGCCGTACAGAAAAAAAATAGAATGTTGTTTATATATTTTTTTTTTATATACAAATGAACAAAATGGCAAATGCTAAAAAAAGGTAGAATTTTGTCTATATATATATATATTTAATTTTGTATATGTACTAATGAACACAATGTCTCCTATTGGGTTGGGTCAATGTACAAATGCATAAAAAATGTTAACAGAAACACGGATTTGCTGCTTTTATGGAAAATCGAAGTTTTTGTGTACGTTGCATGCTTTTTACGTTCTAATGTACGATAAATAATGAAGATCTTTGACGATGCACACCCGTAACCAACAAAAAAATAAATAACCTTGTTATAAGCTTAACACCCGTGAGGGTGAAACATAGGGCCCGTACACCAACCTCTCATTTGACATTTGTTTTTAATAGTAAATATAGAGTGACAACACCTTTATCCATTAATTAATAGAGTTAAAACCAAACAATAACAATAATGACCTTCAATCGTCTTTGAATTACCATCACGTATATACACGGGTCAAATTGCATTGACTGCTGTGTAATCATATGGTAATGATTACTAGTTCTAAACTATAAATTATCTCAAATGCCTAAAATCTAAATTACTCTAATGGCAATTACTTAGCAAATATATGAAATAAGCTGTTGACTGCATTATCAGTTGGAGACTAATCACGGGTGTTACGCTTATAATTTCTTCAAAATTAGCGAAATGTCCTTAAATGGCACGTCGGTATATCTGAACACCTCCAAATCCTTCATTCGGAACTGCACTTCGAAGTATTAAATACTTTGAAACCGATAAACATGTGATAAATAATAAATAATAAATTACGAGGTTACTGTGAATTATTTATCATAAAATTATTTATCAAAGGTTTGACCTGATAAAATTATTTATCATAAAATTATTTATGACCGGTTTGACCTGATTCTCAGCAAAGCAACAAACTTTAAACGTGTCTGAAGCTGAATGTCTGATTCAGTTAACTACAAACTTAAACAAAAAGATATCAACTCTTTTGTACATTTGTCATTTTGTACATTTGTACATGTACAACCTAAAAAAACTATGGTAGCAGATGACAGTTTTTTCAGCAAAAACTGATCAAATATGCCGCAGTCGGTTCCAAAATTTTTAAAACAGTGATTTAAACAAGTATATTAAAAACGAATGCATGTAAAGCTATTTACATAGAAGATCTTCATATTTCATGCCTTAAAAGCTGGTCATTTCACTCTCTTTTTTTCCTGTACACATTATAAAACAGTAGGGGGTGGTAGACAAGGCACAAAAATACATGTATTTTGGAGCATTTCGACAACCCGATGCACATTTCCTGCGAATGATAGCCAATAGCCATGGTAACATTTCTTAAGTACTATGCTCCTAGACCAAAAAATTCCAACAGCAACAGGGGTCCCTTTCATGAAGTTTTTATAGTAATTTTTGTTCGAAGTCGGGCTGGTATGTTTACATTTTTTCTCAAACGGCACAATTATTAACCCCTACCTTGACCTTCCTAAAAGCCTCTTAACAACACTTATTGTAAATCAAAATGGACAGACAGTAAGTCACTTTCAAATATTTATTAAGAATTTTTAGTCACTTTAGTTATCCTCTCACAACAATCAATCAAACTCCCTTCATTTTGATTATTCTATAATTTGGGGAATGGGAATTAGAGATTGTGACCGAAACTGTATACTGCTACCTATAGCTTTAAAATTTGTCATTTTGTCATTTTGTACCTTTGTACATGTACAAAATTATAAAAAAAGATATATATAAACAAAATTCCACTTTTTTTTAACATTTGCCATTTTGTTCATTTGTACATGTACAAAATTAAGAAATATATATATAAACAAAATTCTACTTTTTTTTACATTTGCCATTTTGTTCATTTGTACATGTACAAATTTAAAAAAAGATATTTTACTTCCGCTTCGAAAAATAAATTTCTGTACGGCTCACATCGGCCATCGTCAAGAACCGAATGTTAAGTAAAAAAAAAATAAAACAACACAGAATAATCCTAAGACAATGACAATATTGGAAATATAAAGAAATGAACATATTACAAACGGATAATTGAAAGTCGTTTTCTATGAAATTTTTATATGATGTAAATTTAAAACAAACGACCATGTCTTAAGTTGCATTTGTCCAATTTTTGTATCTTTTCTTCGCTATGTTTTATATATTTTGTCAACTGTCATTCAGTATGCCCTATTTGTCATATGTCCAGACCAAATAGAAAAATTGATTTGCTATAGATATTCAGAAACTGACTAAGATGAACCTCAAATTTATAATTCATGACAAATTTGATGATTCAAAAGCTATCTTGAATTTCATACTCTTGTTGAGTATTATTCTTTCCATTTTTTCTCACGTTTTTTATGTAACTTATCTAATATGCTATGCGAAAAACTTGCATGGACACTGAAATCTTCTCAGTAAAATTGCTTTTTCAACGAAAATTGCATAAGCTTTGTGGTTGCCAAGATCGACTAATGATTATTACAATACAACATTCGACGACAAAGAAGTAAATTTTGATTTACAACAAAGGTACATGTAACTCTCTGTCAAGTTATATTGCTACATGTACCGCTCTTTCAAGTACAATTTCTTCATGTACATCTCCATCAAGTTAATTTACTGGACCTATCTCATTATCAGGTTACATTATTACAACAATTATATCTCCATCAAGTTCAATTCCTATATGTACCTCTCAATCAAGTAAAATTACAAGTTTCTACTATACTCGTTGACTTTTCCGTTGTTGACGTATATGATTACCGGTACATACATGTAAGGTGAAACTAAACACGAAATGATAGAAAGTAAATGAAAGTGAGACAACATCTCTAGAAATACATGGCAAACCTAAGCAATTGAACAACTTTTATACATCATAGTAAGTTCAAGACAGCCAGCCCCTCGCACCGAAAACATTAAAATTCAAAATTCAACAGCTACAACGTATTTGAAACTTACATAAACATATTTGAAATTGAGGATATACCAAGGGCGTTTGAAAGATAATTTTAGAAAATATTCAAATTGTGAAATTTGTAAACAGAATTGAATTTTTTTTAAAGTAGTTTAAAGCATTCAAGGATTATCTGCCCTGTTCATCGACAATTTGAATGCTTAAATCAATAAATTATCCAATCTTTACAGCTACACCACTATTTCATTCTATAAAAGTAAAATATCAATTTCTAATTATCAGTGATAACTTCCAGGATTTGAAATATTTTCTTAATACATGTAATTTTATATTACATCTCTTTTTTAGCGATTTGTTTATTAGTTAGATGATGAGACATTGCGGTTTAGTTTTTTAGGATAGGAGTAGATTCTTGCTTGCAATCTTAATATTGACTTAATTTGTCTTTGTCATTGTCTGAGCAATGGGAGAAAAATAGACTATTTTTAAACTTTCCATTTTGTCCTTTTTAGGGTCAGAAAAGTAAAAGGTGCCATGGATTTGTTTAACTGGTATTGTCTAAGGGTTATAAAATGACAAATACGAGTCAGCTTCCTAATCATGTTTAAGCTAGCCTAGGGTGCAATATGTTGAGCAGATTAAGCCTACCCCTCTAGAGCACATAACGACTCCTCAAGTTTTTGGTAGGTCATGCAAAACTGTTTGAGGTAATATTTCAGGGCTTTCTTATCCATTGTGTTTAATCTGAATTTCGATGTTTTTGTTATTTTTGAAGTTCTAAAATTTTGCTGCTTTAGTAAGTGATGCTGCATAGAATATGATAGTGCACTGCCAAAAATCCAAAGATGAAAGATTGATCGTAAAAGGACTCTGTTAAATATTCTCGCCCTTTCTCCTCTCTTACATCGTTATTTTTTTGCCCATGTATTATTTATATACTCTCCTTTCAATGATGGCAAAATACATCTTGTCATGGAGCTTTTGCATGTTTCTTGTAACATACATCATTTGAGTAGTGCTAACCATCCAGTTAGAAATGGTATGTACAGTCACGTAAAAGGTTACAGCTAAAACAGTTAAGAATCGTCTGGCTGACAACAAACTTTGTAGCCTTAAAATAGTAGTAAAAAGTTGTTTCGGATTTGGTTGCCTATTTTCTTGAAAAGCGGGTATACAGATTGTTTTCCTAACACGACCAGCTCTATCTTATTTTGCAAATATATTCGGTGCTGATCCGAAAGCCGATACTATTTGGAAACCTACAATACCTTAATTTTTGTAAATTTTGTTGAAACCTAAAGAGTATCTCCCTAATGCAAAGCTTTGTCCTTAGCTGATTTTGGATTTCCCTTTAGATCATATTGGTCATTTGTTCTTTGTCAGTCTTTAACATCTTTGAGTTTGTATTCTTCCAAATATTTAAATCTTATCTTCACTGAAGACACATAAGTTGTCGAAATGGCCATATAAAGAAATCAAATTTACAGTAAGTTCGGTATTTAGTTATTTCTTTTAATTACAATCTTTTGTGTTGTAGGATGAGATTTCCTTCTACTAATATTAATACTTTGATATCGCTGCACTTCATGAAAAAATACTTGCAGTTAAAAAACTTGTTTTCCCCTTTAAAAATGTTAAAGGAATTTGTCAATTGGTTAAAAACGTTTATGAAGAATTTTTGATACTTTAAACATTCCCATTTTGGAAATTCTTTAACAGCAGGTGGTCCGGATTTCAACAATTCTTTAAGCAGCAGTATGAAATAAGAAAACTTAATGCTTATCTTTTTGCAGACTGTATATGTACTCGAACTTGTCACCAATGTTAATGTTTTGAATGTACTGAACAACTGTCGAATTGTCTGATTGTATTAGAACACTCTTGCCCTTGGTAGCTTAAAGAAAGAATTTTACCAAACGATTCACTGCTTTCAAGCACTCGGGTTTAGAACTGTTCTCATATTTTCGGTTTTGTTTTATCAATGTTTGTACATATCTAAATTTAGGGCATTTACAGATGCTTTTTGACCCCTGTTCTTGAGCTTTCCGATTTAAATCCTACTTGATAACCTTGTACTATAAAAAAATAACCGACCTTTCATCAGTTATTTTTTCCCAACTCTTTTTCCGGTAACGACGTTTTTCTTAACTCTTTCTAGCAAACTTTTACCTAGAGTGCACCCTCTTTTTATCGCTACCTTTGGGACTTGGGGAAATTTTGGCGATAAGTAAGGGTGGGGATAAATCGACGGAATAAATAACATAAAAACTATGTAACTTTTTAAAATCTGGACCTTGAAAATTGTTCGCGATAAGTGAGGGACCGCCATTAAAGAGGGGTTGAATAACGATGGGGCACTGTATAAGTGTTTTTTTCCTATATTTGGACCAAATAATCTTAATATGAGAATAGAAAATTAAATAAATAACAAAATACCGAAGTTTGTAAATTTAATTTCTGTATATGATGAAGGACTTAAGTCGTTAATTTCCCTTAATCTGTGCCTTTCATGACTTTTTCCTCCGTTTTAAATCATGGAAAGCACTACTACATGTACGTGATTCTATTGACATAACAAATATGTTTCCCAGTTTTGTTTATATTAATGCTTACATTTTCAGCAGACAAATTTCTAAACAAAGTGCTTGTTGAATATAAGAAGATGCTACTATATACTTATTCCATACTTATTCTGGAGAATACTTGTCCTATATATCCTAATTTTTCTAAGCCTTTATACAAAAAGGTTCATTTACTTTATATTTCCCTGCTAAAGGTGAATGCGTTTCTACGTAATAACGTAGAAATCATATCATCAACTATTGGGACTGTTGAATGTTTCTTAGATTTTTCACTTGCAGAAACACTTTTCCTCATATTAATTTTAGAAATTAGAAAATACATTAATCTTACTTTTTTACAGAATGATATTCGCAGATACACTTTGTGTTTTAGTGTTTGATCCTCTCTAAAAAAGAACAAATACTATAATCTAAATCATCTGTTTGCTTTGTATTGTCACTTTGTTTGATATTCAAAGGTTTACGAAATATTTCAGACTGTTGATGTTATTATTTATATCGGCATGGCCTTTAGACCCTGAAGTACTATCTCCTGCACAAAAAAAATATGTATTTCTGTGTCATTCGGTTTCAGGAAATTGTATCTTGAGGCTCAATACTTTTCACAACCGACAAATGGTCATCTAAAACTGAATTATGTAGTGTTTGCACTCGTAATGAGTCGTTTTCCACAAATAATCTATTTGTACATAAACTTGGTATCATGCAACGTGACAGTCCAATGCGAATGTGTTTTTTATAGTTTGTAAAAAATCCGTTTATTTCTTAATCGTTGATTTAAACCCACAGAATCTATTTAACCTTTTGTAATTTAGCTCTTTAATATCAGCTTTCTTCATAAATGCTATTGATAGTACATTTTCCTACTTTGTCATTTTCAAAAACGAAAGCAACTTTGAAATATCTTCCTAAGGGTTACATCATTTAAAGGGGGTAGACCTGGTTGGGCCCAAAATTTTTCATTCGTTTAATTTCTTAAATATATTCAGTATTGAAACTACATACATTGTATGCTTATGTCGACTTTAAGCAATTTTCAACATTTTTTACCGTCCCGTTTTCTCTATAGACCTTTTTATTCACAAATTCATGGGTGCCGCCATTGCCGACTTCCGAATAAACTTGTTACCGGTAGGGTGTAACGTTCGTAACACCTCGGCGTTTGCCGATCTATCGGTATAAGGTTTAATGATACAGGTTTCATACTTCAACTGTTAATTACTCCAATAACACCTGTTGAGAAAGTGATGAAAACCTTTCTATGTGATAAAACAGTTTTATGACATCAAAGAAACTGCCTAAGATATATTAATATATTACAAATAACTGTTAATTAAGCAGAGAAGGTCGATATTTTACAAGTTGATTAAGAAAACTGAACTTTGTTTTGAAGGAAAAGAAATCAAATTCACAAATAATTTAGATTAATGAATTAATCATTTATATTTCAGAAAAAAATATTTGAAGTATTCTTGATAGATTTTCCGAAAGTTTGGAAAAATAACCTGGATATTAATATTTTTATAAAGGATTTTAATGTGCATATACAAGCTCTTAAAATTTATGCTCACATTCATGACATTGTAGAAATGGACTTTTATTCAGCTAACCAGATTAATAAAAAAATTATAATATATTTATGTTGACTGATTTTGATATATCTGCTTCCTGAAACATTTGTATTATTTTATAAAGTTAAACAAAGAAGTATTTAATTCAAATAGTCTCTGATAATATTATTTTTTTGTAGGAAAAGAAAGCAAATCGGCAAGACAATGACTTCAAATAATTAATTGAACTGCATTTCTTTTATTTGAATAATGCACGGGAATGTCATTCTGCAAGAGTAAAAAAAAAATAGTTACATGAAACTAAATAATTTCACTCTTAAAAACACGCAAATGGATGAAAATAAATAAAGATTAAAATGCACAATTTTAAATTTGAGTGCACTGATAGCGTGCAACTCGTCGAAATTCAAAACATTCAAATTACATATCGCAGCTATTTATTCCTTCATTTATGTTATGTTTCTTTCATTTCTTTTGGGGTTAAAAACTATATTTCGGGATAAATTGGTTAATGCAATGAAAATATTGACTATTTACCAAATTTTTATATTGGCCTGCGATACCTGCCACCGACCAAAAAGATATAGCCATAATTTTTGTGCTAGAAATGAGCAGTCCAACTGGAAAGTGGTTTTGTGTGATGCAATAGTACTTTGTTCTATTTCTGAGAAAAATATATCGGTAGAAATAAATTATTTGTGAAATTTTATTTCAAAACACGTGGCAAATAAAAATTTATTTTTAAATCCACTACCTAGTTTCATTTCTTTGTGGAAGCAATCAACCGGTCATAAGATTGATTTAAATAATTACACTGATCTGTATATTAAGGACACGTGTTATGCCTCCAGGTGTAATTATCTACCTGGACACAATCGTTTATTGTCACCTGGACGGAAGCATGAATTGCTGAATTATGTAATATTCTACATTACGCAAAAAATCATTGTAAAAAATTGTACCTGGATTTTCATATTAACTGCATTTTATAATTTATTAATGTGTAAAAATTTAATTTAAACACGTATATATTTCAATACGAATACCTGTTTGAAATAAAAATATTAAAATGCTATTTTTTTTATTCATTTAATCAGGACAAATGACCATACGTTGCCACGGTACAAATCGAGCCTACACCCTCTTAATGGCGGACGACTTTGCGGCACCTGGTGGTCAAGTTCGATAACTCTGTAATCACCAATTTCTGAAAGCGTCTATAGTGATAATCAAAGATACACTGTTTCCTCATTTTATTTGTTCCGTTCAAGACTTGATTTTGTTGAATAAAATTTACTCTAATTAAATTTATTTTGGATATAAAACATTTTGTGGCATAAACGTATGTAAAAGTAATCATAATTATGATAGCAAATTTTTATCGTTTGTTCTGAAATACATGGGTGTTCTGAACAGTATGTCGAAAATTTTACTCTATTTTGATCAGTTTTAAAACTTTTTGCAAAAAAATGAGTCGTTTGATTTTAACCAAAACTGAGAATAGAAAGAAAACTATGGAAAGCCGTTGAGGAATTTATTCGCTATTTATTGATATCTATAAATGAATTATAGGTATTAATAAATGATTATAGATATCTATAAATCACTTTTAACTATCAATAAATCATTTATAGATATGTATAAATAGTGCGAAGTATTAATATCTATAATTCATTCTTTTTTAATATTATAATTCAATTATTGATATCTATAATTCGACAATTATTATAGATATCGTAATTTATTTTTGAATATCTATATTTCTAATCTCCATAATTCGATTTATTAATATCTATAATTAAAACCTCCATAATTCGATTTATTAATGTCTATCCGGTACAACGGATAGACATTATTGGGATTGTAAAATTGTAAAAAAAAATTTTTCTTCTTTTCACAGAGGTGTCTAAGTGGGTAAGTGTAGGTCGATGAAATTTGGTGGGATTTTGTAGTTTCTGTTGAAGTTGTGATTGTATCCGTCTTGGGTCGTTTCGTTATCAGGGGAGGGGGTTATTTTAGAAAACTCTCTAAACATGTTTTGTGATATTATTCGGAAATGGTAATAAATACGTAGTGAATTGTAATGGGAAAAATGTTTGTTAGGCTATGACAGATATTGCGTTCATTTGGGCGAATGTTGGTGGATGGACCGTTTTCATGATAAGGGCTTGCAAAGTTTTGTTTCTTTTCTTGGAGCAATTATTTGGGGAAATTTCGGAATGTGTAAGGATTAGGTATTTGGGACCTATATCATTGTATTTAGTTGATATGTTTTACATTCAAAAATGTAGGGGTCAAAGGTTTATTGGTCACTTTAAAAGGGATGACATCAGTTCCTTAAAATAAAATGTCTACACAAATGCAGCTACTGTTTTAAATGATAACTGATCTGCTTGTCAAATTATCTAAATTGTGGTTTCGTGTTTACTAAGTAAACTGAAACTTGATCAGCTGGTTGTCAAAAATGATATTTAGCAGACAACAAAAGTAAAGCATGTTCACACTTTATTGTTTTATGTGTTTTGTTTGACATACAATTACACATTCATGGATTACATAAGAACATTACTGAAAACAACATGTTTTTTTAACACTTAAAATGTCCCCCCGGTAGAAGTTAAGAAACATTTAGTACATTGCACAATAGTTATTTTGATTCTGCATTACGTAATAAATTTTGATATCAATTATTGAAAATCAAATCAAAACAAATAATGACTGTAATTGGATTCAAACACAGAAGTCACCGAAATGATCCCTCCAATCATTATCCAAGCATTACTAAGAAATCAATTTTAACCCCTTTTAAAAAAAATGGTGAATAAAAGGATATGGAGTAAATGCACATGATACAAAGTCTCTACAAATACATGGTAAAAAACAAGAAAAGGAACAACGCTTTTATTGTTGTTCTTCATCTTGAAGTCACTATGAGGCCTTCAACAATGAGCTTTACTCATACCTCATAGTAAGTTGAAGACGGCCCCTAGCACCGGTTTAAGCGGAATTCTTTGCTTATCGTCTCCATGTCTTCATTGGTCATGGGTGCGGAATTGTCAACAAACATCAATTAAACTCGCAAAGTGCTCTTACAATCACTGTCATCCTTTGCTAGACAAAAGCACTAGTGTCCCAAGCTAGTGGACGATTACAACAT
>MJUU01030321.1:33505-65467 GCA_002080025.1 Modiolus philippinarum
CCAGACTGACATGTACTACCCAAGACCAACCTACATACCAAATATTTTCAACCTACCACTTCTAGTTTTTGAGATATGGACTTAAGCAGAAAAACTTAACGTGGCCACTAGACCGTGAAATTGAGGTCAAGCATAAAAGTCACCTCCCAGACTGACATGTACTATCCAAGACCACCCTACATACCAAATATTATCAACCTACCACTTCTAGTTATTTAGAAATGGACTTAAGCAGAAAAATTTAACGTGGCCACTAGACCGTGAAATTTAGGTCAAGGTTACATAACGTTATGTCCGTCAGGTAGCACTTGATTAGTACTACCATAGGACCAAATATGATGTTCCTACATCAAAGGGTTTTCAAAATATCCTGCATTTAGTAAAAGTTAACGCCGTCGCCGTCGCCGTCGTCATACTTTGCACGCAAATGTCTCGCTTTCGCGACTTTCGTCGCGGGCGAGACAAAAATCATGAAATAAAATAAATAACTGCCCAGTTTTTCATTTATCAAAATTATCAACGTTAAAATATCTTTCAACATATTCTTCAATAAATTCTTTTAATTGTGAAAACGTATGCTCTCAAAACTAGTAAGTATTAAAACAGACAAACTTTTCATGTGTTAAAATCATTGTTCCTTAAAATGTGTTTATATAATATTTTCAACCATTTGCTGTGCACATTCAGATGAAAACTTCATCTAGAACCTCAGTTGTTCCAAGAACAATTGAGAGGTCGGTCCAATTAATTCAGGCCACCTATATATTGATATGAGGCCTTTGCGTTGAACAAACATGTGTAGGCGATACATGTTATTGCTAAAAAAAACTTTGAACTTTGATATGAGACATTGCTATTGGATGTATTCAAAAACAGTAATAGATAGTAGATTAAAATGCTGGAGAAAATGTGTGTAATGTTACGATCTATATTTGTAGCAAAGGAAAGGGTGATTAAACCAACAGTTTGGAACCTATGGACCAAAAACTGATTTTCGACAAGCGATTTCCGGTTTTCTTTTGATTGTCGCTTAATACCATTATAGTAACAATAATGTATTAAATACTAAAAAAGTACAGGAAGATGTTTCTTTCAAAATTAGGTCAATATCAAAGTATCCTGGACAACAAAAATTTTCGTTTTACTCAATGTATATTGATAAATGTACATATTAAAGGTATATATATAGTGTCTTAGTTTAATCGGTTAATCTGAAATGAGAGCATTACTGGCACAACTTCCGGATAGACCTGTCAATTGTTCTTCGAACAATTGACATACTAGTTGATAACAATAATTCAAAATCGCCCCTGTGACACTTATTAGTAATTCTATTAACTATTTCATATTAAATGAATAGTTCAGCTGACTTCGATTATTTTTTAATATCTTTAATTCAATTCTAATATTCATAAATCCCCTCTGTGACACTGATCAGTTTTCGCTAAGTAAAAACGTATATTATATAAACAGTTCAATTGACCTCGACTTTTTAAATATCTATAAATCGCCTCTGCGACACTGATCATTACCTGTATAACCTTAAATGCATGAAAGACAAAGAATTTAATGATTAGATATGTTGTAATGTCTAGCATACGATAGTGCTTAAATAATTTGAGAAACTATTTAGATATGTATCTAAATATACATATTGTGTACGCTTGTTAAAAATAAATACAAAAAACAAAGAACAAAAACAAAAAAAGCAATAAAGTAATATTAAATTGTAAAAACTGAGAACGAAAAGAATTATTTTTGTTTGTTTTGTAGTTGAAAGAAAAAAAAACTTTAATAATCAGCTTAAAATGAATTTAAGCAAACTAAATATATCAACCGTATTCTTGCATGTTGAAATGTGACAACCATTCTTGCATTATGCCTTTATCTCTGTATTGTATTAAAAAGAATATTAATTTATGATTCATTTATATATTTCATAGTCCAAAATAAAATTTAGCAAAAATATGATTGCAAAAGTAAGATGCTAAGTCTTTTGGTTAATCTGAATCTTTTGAAATAACCAAGACTATTCAGAATTTTGGGTACTTCTTCTTTATAATATCCTTTTTAAGGAGTTAATATGTGTTGAAATACATTTTTTTTTGTCTTTTGTTATACACATGGTTAAAAAAGTAAGATTTTTATTCTTCGGTTTAAACTTAATAATTAGATATGACCAAGACTTTTAAGTTTTTTATTTTAAATTTCGAAGGAATTAATGTATTGTGTAGTCCAAAATTAAATGACTTGATAATAAATATGATTGAAAAAAGTAGATTCTTTCTAAGTCTAAATTTAATCATTAAAAATGACCAAAACAATTTTTTTTTCTTTTTTTTTTTTTTTTTTTTTTTTTTTTTTTTGAAATTTTACTTTATAATAACCGTTTGAAGGAGTTTATATTGCGAAATTAAAATTCAATGTCTTTTTAGCATAAATTTGACAAGAAAATCATATTTTAAGTCCTCGGTTTTAACTTAATTATTAAAAAAGACCAAAACAAATCAATTTTTTGAAAATTTTATTTTATAATAACTTTTTGAAGGAGTTTATATTTTGAGAAAAAAATAGTGTCTTTTTAGCATAAATATGATTGGATAAGTAGATTTTTAGCCTTCGCTATAAAGTCAATGTTTAAAAATGACCAAAACAAATCAATATTTTTATGAAAATTTTACTTCTTATAACTATTAAAGGAGTTTATATTTTGCGAAATTAAAATTTAATGTCTTTTAGCATAGAATTGACTGAAATAGTAGATTTCTTAATCATTACAAATGACCAAAACAAATCATTTTTTTTTTCTTTATTTTTCCATTTTTTTTTTTGGAAAATTTCTTCATATTAACCTTTCGAAGGAGTTTATATGTTGCAAAATAAAAATTTAATTAACAATGAAGGGATATGGAGTAAATACAAATGAGACAAAATCTCTACAAATACATGGTAAAACACGGCAATGGAACAACGCTTTTATTGTTGTTCTTCATCTTGAAGTCACCATGAGGCCTTCAACAATGAGCATTACTCATACCGCATAGCAAGTTAAAGACGGCCCCTAGCACAGGTTTGAGCGGAATTCATTGCTAATTGCTGAGCAGTGCTACATCCATGTCCTTTTTCCTTTGATCCATGGATGCTGGATCGTCAACAAACATAAACTTAACTGGCAAAGTGTTCTTACAATTGCTGTCATCAATCTCCCGACAAAAATACTAGTAGAGGACGATCACAACATTTAAACAACCACAGGGCACTCATTGAGCCTATTGTAAGAAAACTTGGCATAATAATATCATGAGACGTGGGCACAATAAGCTAGTGGTCGGAAAAAAACAATTTTAAATAACAAAAAAATTAAAAAGCCAAAATTTGAAGGAATAAAAGTGCATCCATATGAGAAATTCTCTCAAAAACCAGTACACCATAACTGTAATGTATGAAGAGCATATATTAATGTCTTTTTGGCATAAATTTGACTGGAAAAGTAGATTTTAAGTCTTCGGTTTAATTTTAATTATTAATAATGGCCACAACAAATAAATTCTTTGGAAAATTTTTCTTAATAACAACCTTTTGATGGAGTTTATAAGTTCAGAAATTAATATTAATGTCGTTTTAGCATAAATCTGACAGGAAAAGTATATTTAAAGTTATCTCTTTTAACTTAATTTTTAGAAAAGACCAAAACAAACCATTATTTGTTTTACAATTCTGCTTTATAATTACCTTTTGAAGGAGTTTATGTGTTGCAAAATTGAAATTTTTTAGCATAAATTTGACTAGAAAAGTATATTTTAAGTCTTCGGTTTAAACTTAATGATTTAAAAAGACCAAAACAAATCAATGTTTGAAAATTTTACTTAATATAACTATTCGAAAGAGTTTATATATTACGAAACTAAAATTTTATGTCTTTTAAGCATAAATTTGACAGGAAAACTAGATTTTAAGTCTTCTTTTTAAACTTAATCATTACAAATAACCAAAACAACTCAAGTTTTTTGAATTTTTAGATTTTTTAGACGTTTAGATTTTATCTGCACTGAAGAGCAAAGCTCTTTCCTTAGCTGATTTTGGCTTTACATTTAGATCACATTGGTTATTTGTTCTCTATCAGTTTTTAAACATCTTTGAGTTAATGGTCTTCCAAACGTTTAGATTTTATCTGCACTGAAGAGACATAAGTTGTCGAAATGCGCATATGCAGAAAATAAATTTACAGTAAGTTCGGTATTTAGTTATTTGTGAAATAAAAATTTAATGTCTTTTTAGCATAAATATGATTGGTAGATGTTAAGTAGATGTTCAGTCTTCAGCATAAACTAAATCATTCAAATTGCCAAAAACAATTCATGTTTTAAATTTACTTTATAATAACCTTTTGAAGGCGTTGATTTTATGCGAAATTAAAATTTAATGTCTTTTTAGCATAAATATGAATGGGATTACATTTCATAAAAACTTATTTATTTTTGAAGCAACTTCAAAATTGCAACTATTTATTTATTCAAATTAAATAAGGTACTTCCGAGTTCAGTTTATTTTGATTTTTTTTCTTTTTTTGACATCTTGAGTAATAACCAATAAAATCAGGATTTTAACATGTATTTCGATGATATAACCGCACACAATTTGAATATATGAGTCCAGCGTTCCTCTCGTGTGGATGAAGACCTCAAATCGTTGCTTTCATTCATTTCACTCGAGTATGCAACTATAAGGTTGAACATTCTTTCAGCTGTAAAAGCAAACAAACAAAAGAAACATTTAAGAACATTAAATGTGATGGATTAATAATAAAATACATATTTCATGTTTATTATTTGAAAATTTTTATCAAAATCATTGTCCTTGCCGCGTTTAAACAAATACAATGTAATGATCAGTGTCACTGAGGCGATTTATGAACATTTAAAAATCGGGGTCAACTGAACCCTTGATAAAGCATACGTTTGACATTGTAAATGCTGATCAATGTTACTGAGGCGATTTATCGATATTAGAATTGAAAAATGATCTTGGTCAACTAAACTCTTCATATTACATACTTACCAATACTAACATGATCTGGGTCACAAAGGCGATTTATGGAGATTTGAATTATAGATATCAATAAATCGAATTATGGAGATTTGAACTGAATTATAGATATTAATAAATCATTTTTAGATATTAATAAATCGCACCATTTATTGATATTTAAAATTGATTTATAGATATTAATATACAATTTATTAATTAATCTAATTTCAGCTTCCGTTATATAGATGATTTTATCACTAAACAACCCTCGCTTTGGTGATTTTCTTCATCTCATATATCCAAGAGGGCTTGAAATTAAGGATACTGCAATTACTTCCACATCGGCTTCGTTCCTTGACCTTCATCTTGAAATTGACAACAGAGGTACATTACAAACTATGACAAAAGCGATGACTTCACTTTTCCAATAGTCAACTTCCCTTTTCTTTGTTGCAACATTCCAAAAGCACCGGCATATGGAGTTTACATCTCACAACTCATTCGCTATTCAAAGGCTTGCGGTCGTTACAGTGACTTCCTTGATAGAGCCCAATTGCTTACAAATAGACTACTTAAGCAAGGGTTCGTTACCAAAAACTTAAAGTCATCACTACAGAAGTTCTACGACCGACATCACGATCTTGTCGATCGTTACGGGATATCTGTTTCCCCGATGACAACAGATCTTTCCCTCTACAACTAAAATTTGTTTTTCCTCTATCGGATTTGACTTTACTTCCGGATTTGACATGTTCAACACGGCGGGTGTCTTATAAGAAGCAGGAGATGCTTACTCCACCGGTGCACCTGATGTCACCCATGGTTTTTATTGGGTCCGTGTTGTTCAACTGTATGTGTCCCTTCATTTTTCTTTTTTGTCCCGTACTCATTTGGTGTCCTTGTTTCTTAGTGTTTCCGATGTTGCCTTTGTCCATGGATTGATTGTTCGTTCTTTTGAAACAACGGCAGTAGAATACCGAAGGAACAAAGGGGTGATATTCACAAAAATCGAAATCCAAAGACAGGGCAAAAACGAGAACACAGAAAACAATGACGTTTGACTGACGGTTCGGTTCTCACTTACTTTATTAATAACTATAAAATGTACACTATTTTAAATATCTATAAATCATATGTAAATATCAATATTACATTTCTTAATACCAATTAGTCATTTTTAATTATCAATAAATAATGCTGTATTTATTGATATCAATAAATGCTGATTTATAGATATCTATAAATATTTATTAATATCTATAAATGATTTATTGATATCTATACTTATTTATAAATATCTATTATAAGGAGAATAATACATGGCAAGATCCCTATCACATGTCGTATCATCCCGAGTTACTAATATCACCCCGAGGCCTCTGGCCCGAGGGATGAAACGGCATGTGATACGGATTTTGCCAAAAATACTGTAAAAATGAAATCGGCAATAGAAAAGCAAGTATTTTGTGAAAAAAAAACAGTTTCAAAATGGGCGGAAAGGACTGGAAGTTTAGTATAAAATCTAACATGTAAAGGAAAAAGGTTTCCTAGATTTTTTAAATTAACACCAAAATTCACGCCAAACAATTTTTTGTTACCCCCAGAAAAATTTACTCCCCCAAATTTTTTTTCATCCCCCAAAAAATGTACCCCCAATTTTTTTACCCCCACTTTCATTTTAAAAACTAAGTCGAATTAAAAACATTTTTTTGCTAAAAAGGGTATGATACAGGTCTTGCCATGCGATAAAGGGTATGTGATAAAGGGTAAGCCATGCGATAAAGGGTTAGCGATAAAGAATATGACGTCATAGTGTGAATGCGGAATGAAAGTCATGTACTGTATCACATATTCAAAACGTCTGTATTTATTACTAAACAGGTGATAAATATCTATAAATGATTTATTGATATCTAAACTTATTTATTAATATTTATAATTCATTTACAGATATCAATAAATAGAGAAAAAATCCACTACGGCTTTCTATAGAAAACTAGTTAATGTAAGATATATCAAAATTTTAGAAAATTCTTCCGATCTATATTTTCTAAATTAATAATAAAGTCTGTAAAAATCAATAAAATTGCCGAATCCATGCTTGAAATTACCTCATTTGCAAGAAATCTGACTTTTGCAAATTTTTCTTTTTTTTTCTTTTTTTAGATATCATTGAAAAAAATGTAGATTAAAGGCACTTGTTATAAATGACTGAATGTTAGATTGTTATTTTCAAGACAAAATGAATATTAATTTGCTTTTTGAAACTAGAAAAATAAGAGCAAAGCTTTCTAAAATACATACTCCTTGCTCCCCCATTTTATTCAAGAAATAAAAGATTCGGAAGAATAAAAAACATATCATATTAAATTTTTAATTAGATGGTGCACAATAGCAATACATACTGAAAATTCTGTGAAAGTTTCATAGAATTCCACTGCGTAGTCTAGAAGGAGTTGTCGCCACAAAGTGTGTAATCCTATGTCGGACGGACGAACGAACAGACACCATGATCACGATATACCGCCCGCTAAAATGGTTGTTATAAAAGATATCTTCAATTTAAAATTTTAATCATACCTATCGCAATAATTCTTTTTATTTATGTAAGTATTAGAAAAGTGAAAAACGGAGTTATCTCTCCATAGCCCAGGTCTACCCCTTAAAGAAAACCTTAATTATGTTTCTAGTGTTTTGCATTGATATTTCACCTATTCCACACCAATCCTTTATCAAATAGATTCGGTTACTATCAATGGGTAAGTCGGTGTTTTAAGTACGGTGCTGTTAAATGCCCCATGTGTCAAAAAATTACCTCTTCAACTTCTTAAGACAAATGATTAAAAATAACGATGTTTTCGTTTCGCTAAACTTGAGTTTGTCGTATGAAATTCCGGCACAATGTAACTGTGAAAAGTCATAAGCTAGTGTAAATTACAACAGATTTTGAGATTTTAGTATCGACATGTCACGTTTTCGTGTACAGTGACCTTGACACCTAGCTTTTCGATTTCTGACTTTCCATTTTTTTTTTATTTAGATCTGCAACGTACACATATGTAAATTGTCGAAATGGTCAGATACAGTAAAATTGAATTTACATTGGCTGGAGAATGTTCTGCTGTTAAGAACATCATTGACTTGATTTTTACTCAAATAGGTTACATTTGTAATATGTTTGTTTATGTGTTCAAAAAAGTTGAAAGCAGCTCTTCCAATGGGTAATATCTGTCACTCAAAACAAAGATTATGTCTGAACCTTTTGCACTCAAATGAGATATTTACACCAAAAATTGTAAACGATAAATGGTCCAAAAACTTTAGGAAGACCTGTGTTTATAGTACAGTAGGGTAAAGACATTACATTTCGCCAAGTTAGCTAGATTCAGTAATAATAGCTCCTAGTTAACTTTGGACCGTTTTCAAGTTAACTTAGACCAGTCATAGAACAGTTATAAAAACTATTCTAAGTTAACTTTAGAAGTGTTCTAGAGGCCTAAATACGCTGGCCTATTCTAATCGTAGAGCCAGAGTTTTTGTAGTTCTTGTATTGTTTTACTTTACCGACCTTGACTGAAATTTAATAAACTTACTTCTTGATTAATTAATGTTGTTTTCTCGGACAGAGCAGGTAGGATTCTATGACAGTTTAGAGCTGTCAGGACTCTATGACCGGTTAGAGCAGTCAAAACTATACGACAGGTCAGAGCAGTCAGGATTCTATGACAGGTTAGAGCGATCAGGGCTCTATGACTGGTCATACCAGTCACGGCTTTATGACAATTCAGAGCAGTCAGGGCTCTATGACTGGTCAAAGCAGTCAGGGCTTTGTATGACTGGTCAGAACAGTTTGAATTTTATGACTGCCCTGTGTTAACTTCAAGTTAAGTTAGAAATGTTTTCATGACTTCCACCAAGTTAACTTGGACAAGAGTTTATGTCTGCATGCTACTGTATTTCACCAAATTAGTTTATTTGTTAACCTTTTGAGTTCTGGATTTCCAATGTTTTGATTTTATCTGCACTGATGAGACATAAGTTGTCGAAATGGCAATATGCAGAAAGTAAATTTACGGTAACTTCGGTATTTTGTTATTTAACAAATCTGCTATCCGATTCTTTCATTGAAACTACAGCATTAGAGGTACTAATTATGTCCAATAATTTGTTTGACTATTGCTCTCGTTAGGCTAAAATCTGAACACTGAACGATCGGAATAATAGGTTATTCATAATAGACAAATCGATATTTGTTAAGAAAAATTCACAGTACAATAAATTTGAAAATTGCCGTCAGAAACAAAATTCCATAGGTTTATGAAATTAAAATCTCAAATATGTGTGGCACTAAAAACTTATCGGTATTTATTTTATCCATTATGAGGGCCCCGGATCGAGATGCGGGTGCCCTATAATTTTCATTTTGTCCGTCCGTCCGTCCGTCTGTCCATCAACAATTTTTTTGGTCGAAGTTTTCTGAGCTTTTACAAATGGGAACGATTTAATATTTGGTCTGAAGCTTTATGATGATGAGTTGTACCGTGTAAGCAATTTTCAGGTTTGCCTTGCCACTACTTCCTGTTTGCCGATACTTTAACTTTTTATTATACCACTATATGGATGAAAACTTTTCGTCAAAGTTTTCAGGGCTTCTACATGTTGGAATGATTTCATATTTGGTCTGAAGCTTGAAGATGATGAGTTGTTTTGTGTAAGCAATTTTCAGGTTTGCCGTGCCACTACTTCCTGTTTGCCGATACTTTACTTTTTTATTATACCACTCTATGGATGAAAATTTTTCGTCAAAGTTTTCTGGGCTTCTACATGTGGGAATGATTTCATATTAGGTATGAAGCTTTAAGATGATGACTTGTAGCGTGTAAGCAATTTTCAGGTTTGCCGTACCACTACTTCCTGTTTGCCGATACTTTTAACTTTTTATTATACCACTCTATGGATGAAAAATTTCCGTCAAAGTTTTCTGGGCTTCTACATGTGGGAATGATTTTATATTTGGTCTGAAGCTTTAAAATGATGAGTTGTACGGTGTAAGCAATTTTCGGGTTTGCTGTGCCACAACTTCCTGTTTGCCGATACTTTAACTTTTTATTATACCACTCCAAAGATAAAATTTTTTGTCAAAGTTTTCTGGGCTTCTACAACTAAGAATGATATGATATTTAGTCTAAAACTTCATGATGATGAGTTGTAACGTTTAAGTTATTTTAAGGTTTGCCATGCCACTACTTCGTGTTTGCCGATACTTAAACTTTTTATTATACCACTCTATTGGATGAAAATTCTCGTCAAAGTTTTCTTGGCTTCTACAACTGGTCTAAAGCTTCATGATAATGAGTTGTATAGTGTAAGATATTTTCAGGTTTGCCATGCCACTACTTCCTGTTTGCAGATACTTTAACTTTTTATTGTACCACTCTATGGATGAAAATTTTTGTCAAAGTTTTCTTGGCCTTTACAACTGAGAATAATTTGATATTTGGTGTAAAGCTCCTGATGAGGGTTGCATCGTGTAAGCTATTTTCAAGTTTGCCGTGCCACTACTTCCTGTTTGCTGATACTTTTTAACTTTTTATTTTTGAATATTTTCATAAACAAATGTTGATAATTTGGTACAAAGGAAGTGACTGCCTATTGCGGGGCCCTCCTGTGTTCAGCAGTACCTCTAGTTTTACACGTTTTTCGGTTAATGGACCAAATGTTTTGGTTTGATAAGCATTGATGAGACATAAGTTTTCGAAATGCACATTTGCTGAATATATATTAGCAGTAACTTTTAGCAGGCATTTTTCTATTAAACCAGTTCCAGTACCGATAGTTTAATGATAAAAAGAATAATAACCCAAACCGTAGGAAGATTTTAGTTCTGCAAATATCCATGTCGACAATTCATGTCTGTACAGTATTGACGAAAAAGCATTTAAAAAATCTGTGCTGCTACACGTTTTATTCATAAATGGTAAAGATTTCCTTTTTCTGTTTTCCCTTTGCATACTGAACAATTAATGTAAAGGGTAACTGGAGATAACCACAGCCTTTATTCTATTGTTTCCCTTTGCATACTGAACGATTAATGAAACGGGTAAATGGAGGTAACCACAGCATTTATGCTATAAAAAAAAGGTTTGACTTAGGGTCCTATCTTCCGTGCCGATATTAATTCTTAATACTAGTGGTATGCAGACCACGTTACCTTAATTATCATGCCCTAACCCTGCCTACAAACTGATTACATTCGATTTATTCTGCACCTTGTTCATTAAATTTCCTTTCGTACTGTCAGATTATGTGTCTAACATCTTTAGATGTGATATTAATAAAAAAAAAATACTGTGTCTTTGTCTTTCATTACGTTTTGATTTCTATTTGCGTTACCTCTTATATTGCCGTGATTTATTTTTATTTTTGTTTCTGGTTTTGATTGTAAATTTTGTTCAATTTTCTGCCTTATGCTTTGTTATTTATTTGTCGATGTTTAAACGTACAAAAGTAGAATTGTATAGATGGTACATGTTAGTTCATGTTGTTTCAAATACATAATATTATTATTTTAACATGTTTGATTATTTAAATCACTGTAAAATAAATCGAGGTAATCACTTTATAACCATGAAAGTTGTCAATTTTTCATCGGTTACCCTGCTGTTAACAAATACACAGATACTTATATAAGAGTCGATCAGAGCTCGGGTTATCTTTAAGAGGTTATTTTCCATTAAGGCAAAGCGAAACAGAGAACAAGATACCGAATTTCCTGCAGTACTTATATTTTTTATGTTTATTGTATCGAAGTATACCTATTATTCATAAGATATTTGTAATTTTAGAAAAAAAAAAGTGCAGAAGGTCAACAACATTTGAATTTACTTTACATTGTGCTGTAAAGTGGTTTGTTAGAACTATTTCGAACAAACAATGATCAAAATTTTAATTCAGTTTTAGTTGTTTTTGTCCTTATTTTTGTCTGTCGTCGGGCCACCTAATGACAAATATTTGTAGGCATACATTGCCCGATTTTACCTTTTTTTCTCATTGACCGCTCCCGACATGTGTTGCTTCAATGACATATTTTAGCTGTGATCGATGTTGCTCAACATTTTTATTCTCTTCTTGTAACCCTGGTGCTTTCAGCTGGATAACCCTGAGCATCGCCGAAGTTGGCACTCCATGGCGGGTTGGGAGCAAGGGAGTGACCTTGATATATTTTTTGCCAAGAATATCGCTTAGGTGCACGCTAGGGGCCTTCTTGATCTCGCTTGAGGGGATGAATATTGTTCACCTCTAGTTGAAGACCCTCAGGCGACATCAAGATGTAGACAGGAATAAAAGCTCTGTTTTTGATAAACTGGAGTTTTCTATGTATCGTGTGCGTTTTTGTCATATGTACATTCACTCCATATCCTTTCATTTTTCCTATTAGGACAAGGATGACATACGTCTATTATCAGTTTTTTGAAAGTAAATCTCTACGTTTGAGTTTATCACAACAGTACACAACATTCAAAATACTGAATTTGCATAAAAAAGAGTAAATTTCATTATGCTGTACATGTGTTTCAAGGAGTAACCTCTCATCAGCAGCTTTAAAATCAAAGAATATGGAAAGCCATAATTCAAAATTTTGTCCAAAAAGAAGTACTCATTACCAAAGATATCGAAATAGGAAGCCAAAGCATGTACCAAGGACATCTACCGAGTGCCTTTCACGGAATGAAGCCTCAGTATTTTTAAGTGGATAGAATTTTGAGAAAAACAGCAATTTTCTATTACACACAAAGTAAAATTTTCATGTCAGACAAGTCTGGCTATTGGGCTGGTGAAAACCCTCGGGACCACTGGTCCACCAGCAGTGGCCCAATGGTTCAAAATACAAAAAATACCAAAGTTGCGTAAAACATGATCTTAAATACCATTGCAAAAAACAAGGCCTTTGGTCTGTCATTTAAAATGTTAAAACGAGCGTACATAGACTTTTTAAACTGGAAAAACGGGACATTTGAGACAACGATAAACAACGACAATTTACTGAAAGATTAAACTTCACTAAACACTAATAATTAGATGAAATAAGAAAATGTCAAAGTTACTGTGAACTTATTTTCTGCATTTGGCCATTTTCGACAACTTATATCTCTTCAGTGCAGATCAAGTCATAACATTCGGAAATCCATAAACCAAAATATGTGTAAAAGCTGATGTAGTTGAGTCATTCATTTAATGTTCAGCAAAGTCAATCACTTGCTACTATTTTAAATATAGCAATTGAACGTATTGTCTTCACCAACTTGCACTCACTGTGAGTTCCTCCAATTCAATATTTTTTCCCAAAATTATATTCTTAATTAAAATTGATATCAATTCCCCATTTTATAATTTATTGTTGCGCATTTCGTCCAGTTAATTAACCAAAAATCCTGAAAAAGACGTGTACAAATAGTCAATAATTGCTCCATCACGATCATGGGCATTTCCATGAGATCTTACCAATACTGTGTCACCTCTTTCGAGGCGAACTACTCCCATATTACTTCCAGATGAAAAGTATTCTTTGTCATACGCGTAAGTCATTGCAAACACCTTAAGGTTTTTTGAAATCGTAGTTTCCAAATGTTTTCCAGGTTTAGCGAGGGTGTGGACGTAGAAAACATACATCCCTGGGACATCACAAGTAAACACACCAGTCAGGGGATTGTAGTCATTTCCATCGTTTGTGTACACTCTGTCAAATACAATCACTTGATTGTCACCTAGGTTCGAAACGTCTTGCGAAATAATAGCTGTGAAGCCAATTTGGGGTTGTTTGACTGAAAGCAGATTTCAATGAAAATAACGATATTTTGTCAACAAAATAACAAAACGTAAAATCGAAAGTACTATACAAGAGTTTTAAACTCGTTGATTCCACTATGTTTTACATTTTAATGAATTTCGTGCTGGCTCTGTAACACAAAGTACTTTACCAACATGGAATTACTGCTATTGAACCACTGCTAGAATAATTTGTGACGTAGGTTAAGTTAACACCTAAGGGAAGTCAAAGCAGCATGCGGTAAATAATAAACGACCAATTGCACCAAAACAGGAGACAAGTTGGAACTTTTAACAACCATGCTACTAAGCAAAAATTCATAACTGTATTTATAAACATACATCATGTTCATAGTATTTAGTACAATGCACATCATGAACATGAACTATTTAAGGCATAATAAGTTGAACAGATACCTTTTGTAAAAACAAGGCCCATAACTTATAAAAATTTCTAACCTAATTTGTAGAATTAATTCCCATAATAAAGAAAAAATCCCTAATTTTGGTTAAATATACCTTTCACACCAATAATACATGATTTTTTTGCTTTAATTTCTGTTTCTCGAGTCCTATGAGGCTGAATTCATGGAAGAGCTTCTTCAAAATGTAGTTAAAAACTAGCCCAATCCTTTATAGATTTTATTCTGTTACTAAACAGCCCTTGTAATTTTGATTTTCTTCAGCTGATCTATCTATGCAAGTCATCACTGTAGACATCACGATCTTGTAAACCGCTGAAAGATATCTGTTTCCAAGATGACAACATGTTTTTCCCTTTTATCGCTTAAGATTGTTGTTTCCTCTACCAGATTTGACATTTTCAACAGTTATGAATTATTTCAACACGGCGAATGTCTTATAAGAAGCAGGAGATGCTTACCCTGGTTTTAATATGGGTCCTTGTTGTTGTACTTGTGTAATGTCTGTGTGTTTCCGATGTTGCGTTGTCCCTGGATTATTCTGTTTTACGGTTGGGTTCTCACTTACCTTAAATTTTACTGACCCCTTAATTAGTACAAATCATTATGATATGCTAATATGTGCCATACATGATAAAAATAAAAAATCTAAGAGTATTCATTAGTCGCACCAAGGACGCGGCGACTATATTTGTGATTTCTTTAGAAATTGTTCTGGTAGGGTCACGTGATCACAAATTGGAAAGTTTTAGTTTTGAATAAAATCAAGTAAAATGATTAAAATATAATCAATCAGAGTATAGCGTGTTTGAAAACATACTTAAAATGAAAACAACATCTACATATTAACGAATCAAAGCAAGTGTGTGTGCGGGAGAAAGTTCAGAGTTCATTGAGAAAAAGATACATAGAGAAAGGGATGTCTATTACACGGCGTTTTATATGTCTCTGAACCGAATCATGCATTTTTCAAAAGTAGATATGTTTATGAATTATCGGACAAGTGTCAATTTGTAAAATATGTATAGTTCAAATTAGGGATATACAATAATTAAAAATCTGGTCATTGATATTCCTTATTTTGTTCTCTATCAGTTTTTAACAGCTTTGATTTAATGGTCTTCCACACGTTTAGATTTTATCTGCACTGAAGAGACATAAGTTGTCGAAATGTGCATATGCAGCATCAAAAATCACAGTAACTTCGGTATTTAGTTATTTTAAGTTATATCTATTTAAAGGGCTACTTCATACATATTAGGGTTGAATTTTACGAATGGTTTTTCTCTCCAAATAAAAAAGTTGTCCGCTTCAATGATGTGTTTCTGTGATGCCATAGTGGGAGTAGCAAAATATATTTTAACAGCCAACATGTGCTTTGTGTTTATAAACAACAAGTCAGCTGACCACTAGTTGCATGTAGATAAAACTTTATTTACCAAATTTGGAGGTCATGTGTGTATCTTACATGATCAGGTAAAAATCATAACATGTGAAAGTAACATCAGAATGTCAATGTATTAGTATTGTACACTTAGGAAGATATATTAAAGTACATGTAAACTTTCAAATACATATACCGTAGTCATATGACAGCATGAAATGGTACATCTTTATATGAAGGACATGAAGCAGTAGAACCATAACAATTTGTTTATGCAAATTTGATTATAGAAATGAATAAAAACATTAAAATAGATTTTTAAGAAAACTCTGATAAAATATCTTTTCAAGAAAAAATATATTTGTATAATTATTATTAAATTTAATGATGATTTGTACTCCAAATTTGTAATGCAAATGTTATTCACATATATATTTAAGTGCCATGTGATAGAATTTGTATAACAATAGCCAGTTAAGGTCAGGTCAGGCTGTTTAGTTCTATGGCACACTCCAATACTTGTATTCTTGTAAAAATACTATTGCAAGTAATGAACAAAATCGTTATTTTTGAGGGGAAAATAACATAAATATGTTTTTCAGTTATGTATTGACTTCTTTATTAAGAAATGTTTCACCAAACACATCTCTAATTTTATGTTGATTTTAAATTATTTTTTCCCATATTTTTATAGCCACCAAATGGACTATACAAACATCGAATGCAGGAAGGTTAATGTTTTTACGAACGCCGGTGACAGACTTACATATTACTGATTTTCATTAATTAATTAATTTACTAATACTTTGAAGACATAGATCATTGCTACTGAAAATAGACTGTTCTGTAAAATTGTGTTTTTATGGTGTTAATTTTAGTATTCATGAGAGATTCCTGAAACTCGTACACAATTAGAAATTATAAAATTGCAGTGAAAAATCAGGTTCCACTTGGTGATTTAAGTGTAGGATTCCACATTTCAGATAATCATATAGGTATAAACCTACAATTGTATGATTTGAGATCAATACGAATTGCAAAAGAAATCAACTTTTCAAATTATTCAATTCAAAATCACAGTTATCAAAATATGTTTTGGCGACCTGATGCTCTGCATTAAGTTATAACTTGTCTTTCATGTATTCATCTACCGGCAGTATAGCGACAAGCACTGCTTGACCCATCTTTCTAAATTACGTTTTGTCTTATTCTTTCCATCTGAAGATTGTGGTGTTGGAGTAAGTAGTATTGGGTTTTATTTGGATGTTTATTTTACTATTGGGAAACGGGATAGAGAAAGGGGAGGTTTGGGTACCCATAAACAGGCTTAACCCTACCGCTAGCTCTTGCTAATGCCGGTATTAACTCCAAGGTCCTATCATGGCTAGGTATGTCTTTTGTCTTTGTTTTGTTTTCTAGTGCAGTTCCCTGGGATGTGATTGTAATTTTCGGCCATTGTAAGTGTTTCCTGTTATTCGCTCTATATTAATGTTATCTAATTTGGCATATACTTACGGCACGTAGCAAACAACACTGTTACTACGAGTTGTCTTTAATATAAATAGAACCAATTTGTAGATAATTTACAAAATGTAATAGGTAGAAAATGGTATGTAAGAACTGAATTTTACTGTCATTGTTTCAAATTTTGTTAATGTTTGTTATCTGTCAATTTACAGTTAAGTGCTTGTTATATCTAAAAATTAGTACATTATATATGATCAATGAGAGGAATAAATTTTGATTTTCTGTTTAATGTACATGTATGAATAAACAATATTTACAGTAACTTCGGTATTAAGTTAATCGTTACCACTGGGACGATGCACCTATTGTTAGTACCCGAGGGAATTCACCAACCCAGTGGCCAGGTCTTCGGTTCTGACACGATGACCGATTTCATTTGAAAACTTGCAATATCTAAGTTCAAGGAAATTCAAAACTAAGGTGCATCTCCCTCTTGCATAGCTCTGTCCTGATTTTGGCTTTTCTATTTAAATCCTATTGGTTTTTGTTCTCTATCAGATTTTACATAAATTTTGGTTTATGGATTTCCAAACGTTTTGATTTGATCTGCACTGCAGAGACATAAGTTGTCGAAATGCGCATATGCACAAACAAAAAATTTACAGTATTTGGTTA
This sequence comes from Modiolus philippinarum, assembly GCA_002080025.1. Classification (NCBI taxonomy): domain Eukaryota; kingdom Metazoa; phylum Mollusca; class Bivalvia; order Mytilida; family Modiolidae; genus Modiolus; species Modiolus philippinarum. Next base: position 51,308 of record MJUU01030321.1, read on the forward strand.
ACTATTGTAAATCTGATTAAATACCTATTACTTAAAGCTCAACTGACCAAAAGGATAAGAATTATTCTTCATATTTTGATCATCTGTGAAACTACTAAAAATATGGAACCAAACTCTACTTGAATGAGAGGGATCGTACAGACGTACAGAGATCCCCATCCGGTACGTCGACAAATACTAGCAAATGCCATTATCACTGTTAAAAAGTCTATAGAGGAGCCTATGGAAAACTTTATGTATGTCAATTTGAGACTCTGGTTGCAAATGCATACAACCTCATTGGTATGCAAAGTAAGAAATATGTTCGGTAGCATTTTTTCTATTTTCAATGCATAAGGCTCCTTGAGCTAGCGGCAGTTTAGCACCCCACGACCCATCTTTCAAAATTAAGTGTTGTCATTTTCTCTCCTTTCAAGATTGTGGTCATGGAGTTAGTAGTCTACCTGTACGGGTTTTATTCGTATGTTTATTATACTATAGGGAAACGGGACAGATAAAGGGGAGGTTTGGGTACCCATAAACCGGTTTCTCCCTATCGCTGGCTTTCGCTAGTGCCGGTATCAAGTTCGGCTGTCCTGAGTTCCTATCGTTGTTTGTTTGTCTTTTGTCTTCTTTGTGTATTTCCTGCTTAGTTCCCTGGAAGATTGTGGCATGTGACTGTAATTTTCAGCCATTTCAGATGTTTCCTGGTATCCCCTAGGTTACATCACCCTCCAACCTCGAACCTATATGTAAGATTCAAATTTATGTCCTGTCGCAAATCTGTGTCCTTTCGCTAATCTGTGTCCAATTCTTACGTCACAATACACAAGTTCTACAAGTATATTCTAGGACGTCACCATACGCAAATCTGTGTTCGTTTGGAAAACCTCAAATCCATGTCCTTTTTAAAATGTCTTCGGGATAGTATTTTTCAAATATCAAATTTAAAGAAACTTTTTAAACATTAAATTTTTTGTCAATTATCTTTTCTACGGTACTACATTTTCGTTCAAAAACAAAAGTTCAAAGGGTTCAAATTAAGGCATTGAAATAATTTGTTACAGAAACACCACTTGTGAAATTAATCGGTTTCATTAATTATTTCTCTTTTTTCAACGATGACCATCGATTTTTATTTTCATTTTTTAGTTATACGTAAACATATTCTAAACTTATCAGGACTGGAATAAAAGTACATGAAAACCCTGCGAAAACCATGTGAAATTTCACGGGGTAATGAAAATATCGTGACTTTTTTTCTCAATTTGGAAAATTAATTCTGGAACCCATACAAATGCAAAGGAAAAAATACATCACATTCATCCCCCGAATTAGTTTCTGAAAACTCGAATTACATTGCACCTTTTTCCACATTATTAATACAAAAACTCATACTTTCAATGAATATCAAAAGATATGGGTAACATATATAATAATCAAATAAATTTATATGAATAACATTTAACTATGTGTACTATTAAACTATATGAAACATAAAAACTTCATAAAATAAATGTTATCAAAATCTAACATATTCTTATGGTAATCGCATGGTTTTACAAATCTAGAGGTTGCCAGCTTGAATCTAGTTGCTAAATGGTTTTAATTGGACTATTTTGTGTTTTCTGTACTGTTGCCAGCTCGAATTTAGCTGCTACTTGTTTTTGGACTATTTGATGTTTTCTGTTCCCCTACCCCTCGTGTCCTCATGAAAGTGTCGTGACTTTGTTATATATATGATGAAAAAAAAATCTAGGTAATTTTGTTTGAAAGTGGTATGACAAATCACTGTGTTTTCAGGGCATTTTACAATTTTAAATTTCATTGGAAATTGAAAAAAATCCAGTGAAAATAACCTATAAATCGCAATATATTTACGAGGTTTTCATTTGTTAATCTTACAGGGTGCATTGCTGTAATACTTCAGTATACATTTTCAAATCAGTTTTATCTTACATTGTAACACATTTTTGTTTCAATGCAGAAAATTTCAAAAAATTATGCAATAGGAAACCCCTAAATTTTTGCCCTTTGTTAATTTTGGATATATTTTACGCCGATATGCTTGTAAGGCTGACGAAAGATGACGCACATATTTTTTTGAAAATGACACAGATTTGCGGAGTGAAAGGACACAGATTTGCTGGGGAAAGGAACAGTCATATATTTGTGATGACTTTGACGTCAAATTTGGACGGACACAGATTTGAGTATTACAATGTACATATATACACAAATATAATAAATGATAGTCTACTTTTTTTCAGGTGGTGATAATAAAAGCTTATTTTGTAAGTTAAAAACAAGACTTGAAATGCAAATGGAAAGACCTACCTTCACATATTTACAAAATGGATTCAATTTGTTTTTACGTCACAAACGTTAAATAAATAGAGATATATTTTTTCTGTCAACTCGGGCGGTATTTTAATTTTTACACCAAGTGATAATATGTTCTTCATTTTCTCAGGGTGTTCCTTCTGAGCAGTAAATCAATTCTTCACGCGGTGCAATCCACACAAAAAAGATAAGCAGGAACACGCCTATGACACATGACATGGTCTTCTTTAAGATTTCTTCTCTGTCGTTAAATAGATGTTTCAAGTTCCTAGTTCTGACGCAAGATACAGTAAATGATTCACGAATTTTCATCTCATTTTTTTGTTTGGTCGTGTACTTTGTCAAATTGCAATACCATTGTTAGATTAGCTATTACTAATCATTTAAAGTACATAAACTCACCTGATAACATCTGATTTTGTAGACTCGACACGTTGGTTTTCAGCGTTTGTAGCGAGACTATATCACTCTTCAGGTTTTGTACATCTACTTCTATCTGATGTAAATCATCAATATTATCTAATAGTCGCTTTTCATTGGTCTCTACAAAATAACATTTAACAAATAGTCTTATTGTCATATTCACCCCGTTGAACCTGTACACCGTGCAACCAGGGTACGTAGGGTAGTGTTAAACACACCAAAACTAGGCATGTAGACGAAAAGTAACTTCATTATTATATGGTACATGTATTTGAATCATATTTATATGTGTATTGGCAATTGTAAAGAAACACTACATTATAAACCTTTATTTTTTCTCAAATATGTAAGCGTGTGTGTTTTTAACAAAGTCATAATAACCAAAAGAGTTAACGAACACCAAAAGTTCAGGGTAGGACTAAGCGTTCAGTTTGTATCGACTAAGCAGTACGCAGGGTAGGACAAATTTATTATTTTTCTAATAATTGACATACTTCCCAAGTAAGAGAAAGTGTACATTTTTGCAGATTGTTGAAGATATTTTCACACTGTTTGTGAACGGAGACATCATAATATACTCAATGGTGTTGTATTCACTTTTTCTTTTTTTTCCCAACAGACATAAAAAACACATCTCGACTTCTTTGGGAGATATCTGAACCTTAATGTTTTATTATATTGATGTGTGGAACGGCAAAATTTATTCTCGATATGTCCGGGTCATAATCACTGTGTAGACACAATCTCATGAACCATTCCTTAAAAGCACCCATATGTCTTGGAAATATGTGTTTGAAAAGCTTGTAGCCAATTCTCAAAAAAACTGTATAATTCTATTTGTGTATCTCATTTGCATTTGGTAATTTGTTCTCTATCAGATTTTAAACATCTAAGACTTTATGGCTTCCAAATGTTAAGATTTTATCTGCACTGAAGAGACATAAGTTGTCGAAATGCGCATATGCAGAATCAAAATTCACAGTAACTTCGGTATTGAGTTATTTGTTACCACTGGGTCGATGCGTCTGCTGGTGGACTGTTAGTCTTCGAGGGTATTCACCAGCCCAGTAGTCAGTACTTCGGTGCTGACCCGAAAGCCGATTCTATAAGAACCTTACAATATCTAATTTTTGTAAATTTTGTTGAAACTAAGGAGTATCTCCTTCATGCAAAGCTCTGTCCTTGGCTGATTTTGGCTTTCTTTTTAGATCATCTTTTGTAATTTGTTCTATATCAGTTTTTAATCATCTTTGACTTTATGGTCTTCCAAACGTTTAGATTTTATCTGCACTGGAGAGACAAAAGTTGTCGGTCGAAATGCGCATGTGCAGAATCAAAATTCACAGTACATGTAACTTCGGTGTTAAGTTATTTGTTACCAGTGGGTTGATGCCTCTGGACTGTTAGATCCCGGGGGTATTCACCAGCCCGGTAGTCAGTACTTCGGTGCTGACCCGAAAGCCGATTCTATGAGGAACCTTACAATATCTACATTTACTTTTTATAAATTTTGTTGAAACTAAGGAGTATCTCCCTGATGCAAAGCTCTGTCCTTGGCTGATTTTGGCTTTCTATTTACATCATATTTGGCAATTTGTTCTCTTAATTTCGGTATTTAAACATCTTTGACTTTATGGTCTTCCAAACGTTTAGATTTTATCTGTACTGAAGAGACATACATGTAGGTTGTCGAAATGCGCATATGCAGCATAAAAAATCACAATAACTTCGGTATTTAGTTATTTGTTACTGTATTTTTATAAAATACCAATCGACAACATCCAAGAATAATAAAAATGCAATATTACTTTAAGGAAATACAAATCTATTTGCCATTCTCAGAAAATTTACAAACGTTTGAAGTCTGCCACATTCTGTCATAGAAAGCACTACGTTCGGTAATAAGCCTAGTGTAAGTTTAAGCAGATCCATAATATCACCAACGTTATAATTAACTGGAAAAGATAAATCTGTTTTCGAGATTCGACTGCTTGTATGGATATGTCTTGTTTGTTGGTTTCTATATACACATTTCGTCTTTGATTTGGAGAGCTGCATAGGGGTTCATAAACAATCGAATGTGTCTACCCTAATTTGACCGCATTGAAACATCATACCTTGTAGACTGATATGTTGTTTCAGGTTGAACATTTTGTTTTTTTTTAAATACTATGGGCATTTATAAGGTGATCAATTATACTGTGGAAAGATTCAAAGCCTTCAGGACAGTACTTTCAGACATAGACAACTGACATGAATATGAAAAAGAAAGGAAATGGGGTAAATGTCAAGGAGACAACATCCCATATCCAGGTTAAAACGACCAAAAACAAAACATCTACGGGGTCACCATATGGTCTTCAACACAGTGAGGAACCTCACACCATACAGTAAGCCCTAAATGGCTCCGAAAAGGTAAAAAAGTGAATAAATCAATGGAAACAAACCACATCCAATAACCCAAATATCAAAAAACTAAAATTTTATAAGAAGACAAGGACAAGCCAATGACCAACATATTCCTGACTTAGGACAGGCGCAAAAATTGCGATGATGGGGTTAAACTCGTTTTCTTGGATCCAAACCCTCCCCTATGTGTGGTGAATGGCTAAAAATAAATGCACAAAAAGACTCACAGTAAAAATCAAACTAGAAAAAAGTCCAACTTATCAAGACGAGTACCCTTACAATGAAGTACAAACAACATGAAGACAATACACACAGGGGTTGTCCGGACAAATGCTCGCAGTTACTGACAGCTAGCTAAGGACAAAATTTCCGTTGACTATGATATCAAGCCTTCTTACATATGAAATTTCAATTGAAATACTTCTAAATAGATTTGGTATAGCAACATCATCAATTATGAAAGAAGAACATGATATTGTGCAATGCCAAATACTGCCACTGGTCAATAACACAGAAATATGTGTATTTGAACATTTACTTGATGCCGAAATAAAACGAAATTTGAAAGGATTTTTGTGTAGTTTAGGAAGCCAATACATAGTAGGAATGCTTTTATAATTAGAAGTTGCTTTAAGTTCAGCTGTAGCTATCATGTGATCATCAATTATTTGTGTTTATGTTGACGTGGTAGCTTGAAATGTACTAGAATTGGTAATTTCATTCCGAAGCACCTCGATGTAATACGTACGTCAAACAACGACCATATCATTGGCTGCTTTATCTGCCGGAACAAATATATACTCTTTTTCCAATTATTTTAACGTCTGTTTAATTTTTGAAATAGCAGGAATGGTATTCTGCTGCTTATAATGTGTTTCAAAATGATTTAGTCGGATATCACAACTTCCATGCATTTGTTAATGAAAGTGTCAAACGATTTTTTATCCGCATTTTCTCTTTTACACCACTTTTTACAGAATGACATGATGGCTTTTTTAATTACATCACGACAGTCCTTCCAAATTATTTTTGAAGGGGGACGATATTTGGGTCCTTTTTTGGAGAAAAGTTTTTACCTCTAGATCCTGGACGATGTTGAGGTCTCCTGTAATAAGATGACCACTAGGTTCATATCGAAACTTCGAGCTTGCACAATTTCAGGTCAAGGGTGAATTTTGATTAATTTCAGGATTTTTGGTAACGGATGAATAATTAAAAATAAGGTCTCTTGTAGGTTTTTTGTAAGTATATGAAATAATGGGTGGTTCCATATTATCAAAGGTTCCATATTATCAAAATAAGGAGGAATAAGTTTGATAATTTTTGAGTCTCTAAATATACTAGATACATCAATAAGATCGATCCCTTTGTTGATATACGGTAAATTAAGGAAATATCTTTTATGGTCTTCAGGTTTATCAATTTTAGGAAACAATTTGTGGTAGCAAAATGCGCTGATTATTCCAGCAGCTTCATACATTGGACTTTATGAAATTCATATTGCGTAATTAGTAGGAAGTCGTTTCTGTTGGCAACATTGATTTTAACAAACGCATTTTCTGTTAATCATCATAGCAAGTGATTGTGCATAGATATATATTCAAGATACTGTATTTCAAAGGATTTTTTGCGATTGGTATTGAAATGAAGACAGTTCAAATGTCATACACCTATATATACTCAAGTATTGGAATATCGGGTACGTTTCTCTTTTTGCAACGTCTACAATTAAAATGATAATAATGAGATGACTGTGGTTTATGGTGTTTTGTCTTTTATCTACATACTTTTATTATTCCATTGATTCTGACATAAGTCCAAGTAAACAAAACAACTCATAGCAATTGTATATTAACATTTAGGTTCCATTCAGGGTGAACATAATTTTACTCTTTGTAGGGCATAATACGCTAATTCGTTGGTAAACATAGTCATACCCTGTGTATAGTTAAAACCCTACCCTGCATACAGTTCGACGTTTAGTTAGTCGCTACCTACTGTACGCTTAGTCCCACTGTGGTGAAATTGCGTATTGTAAAATTTTTGCTAATTATACAGTTATAAGCAATCAAAACAACCTGAAATGAACACACAATATGGATTGGCACCTTCGAATTTCATATTAATAATCGAAGTAAAGCATAATGTCCATATAAAATGAAAAATCAGTCAATTTACTTTTCGTCTGCATGCCTATTTTGATTTGTTTTGCACTACCCTGCGTACAGTTAGTCGCTACCCTGATTGCACAGTGTAATTGTTCATCGGGGTGATATTTCTCAAATTGGGTTGAAATAATGATTATCTACGAATCCGTACGAATCATCCTTTGGTGTCGAAAACTATTTCTATTCCATATTGTGCATTATTTGTTTGTAATTCCATTTTGGAGCGCAAAAAGAGGGTTTCAATAAAGTTAAATCATGTCACTTTACCTAATTAAAAATAACGTGACATATAAAACGACTTTCGAAAGTAAATTAAATGGATGAAACAACTACAGTAAAATACCGAGGAACATGGATGAAGCGTTGTCCGACTTTTAGCGGTGATTTACGCAGGGGCCGCATTGAACATATAATTAGTTATGGACAAAGCTAATTGTTGTATTATGTATGCTCCCTATATATTTCATAATCATACTTTCAAATTTTAGGATTTTAAATTTATGTTTAATAACGATCCCGAATCCATGACCAAAAGCAAACATATATGCACGTAGCGTTGCTCGACATCTACCTAAGCATTTCTCTTAAACCGGTGCTAGGGGCCGTCTTGATCTTACTATTAGGTATGAACAAAACTCTTCGTTGAATGCCTCATGGTGACTTCAAGCCGAAGAACAAAAATAATTGGTTCCATTAATTTGTTCTACAATGTATTTGTAGAGACTTTATCCCATATGCATTTACATCATACCCTTTCAATGTTTACTGAAGGCCTCATGATGACCTCAATAGAAACAACAACATTGTTTGGTTTTAGCAAGTACCTCCAGAGACTTATGCATTTACTCCTTTCATTGTTTTTTTTTTTTTTTATTTTTCTTTTTTTCAGAGGACAATAGTTTCCATGGTCCCATCTGCCTTGTTTGCATCTTGAATTTTTATTGACACCTAAATCACAAAACTAGGTAGAGAACTATTCAATCACTTTCATACCAATAATCAGTTCTCCATATGTAACGGAGAAGATGTTTTATGTATTGGCCACTGAATAAACATTATTTGACCCATACTGTATCCGTAGAAGTCATAAGGATTTTGCGATCGGAACAAAAATCACAAACTTTTCGTATTTTGGCCAACAATTCTGCCACGTTTTATATCATTTTGTCCAGTGGCTTTGTCCGGTTTTCCGGGGTTGGAACCCCAATTTTGACAATCATGTATTTTTAATGAATATCCTGATGTGTTTTCGCCCTCTCGATTTCGCGTTTTCGCCTTTTTGCCTCTTCGATTTCGCGTTTTCGACCTGTGGAAAGTGAAAGGAGAAAAGGCGAAAACGCGAAATTGCCGCATCTGGCCACCATGAGAATAGGATGATGTCTTTATCCGGTTACTTCTCTGGGTCAACCAATCATATTCCTGCTTTTTCTTTTTTTTTATATATATGTTCATCATTAGTTTTATATTCTCAAGTTTAAAGGTGGCCCACTCATCCCAACTTTTGTGTTGAAATTTGTGTCAGATTTCGGAAGTCATCTGGCTTTTTCAAGTTCAATGGCTTAGGTACATGTAATTTTGCACACAAAACCCTACTCTTTATTTCATGAATGTCTTCTATAGATCAAATTAAAGCACCTTTAATTTAAAAGTTTTCATAAAATTCTTGATATAACTTCCTAGCACTTAAACAAAAACCAGTCCTGATGCTAAAATAAGGGAAAATCCGGAGAAATGTATTTCCCGTCAAACTTTTAAACACAAAATTGGAATCCGAGTCAGATAGATACATTAATTTTGACGATGCAATAAAAGAATGGCAGTTAGCAATCACACAAACAGGATAAATCGAACCAGAAAACCATGGACTTGTCCTTACTTCAATAACTTCAGAAGTACTCGACCAAGAGTTACTGCAGTTTACTGCAGAAGCCGACAGAAAGAGAACATACAGGATCATGGATATGCTATTGCATCAACCACCACCGCCTGATCCTTCATTGAATCACCCTGTGTATGTATCACCAACAAAAAGAAGGAATTACACATCCATAGACGTCGATCATGACTATTGTTGACATTGACAATATAATAATTGATGAGATAGAAAAGATGGATGAATGTAGAAAGCAGGTTTATTTGGAACTATTTATGCAGTTAGCAAAATACTGTTCTGCCAGGAAAAATGAGCATATTAGGTTCCTGGACACTGTAACTGACTAAAGATTGTCTGGAAGTAGTCTGTTGGACTCTTCGATGGACAAGAAAATGATTGACAAGGTATTTTATGTATTATGATCTATAAAATTCTTGGGAGACAGGATAAGAACTTGGCATGAAAATTTAATCAAGTTGCATGTTTTTTTACTACTAAAATAAAAGTCAACTTTATAGTATTTAGTTTATTTGTGCATTAGACATATGTTAAAGTTTTGTATCTCCGTTACATATCTCTTTTTACCATTTCATTAAGTTTACAATGTCAAATCAATTTAAATCGGTTCAAAGAAATCCTTGATATAAACAACATCAGGGGTGAGTCACCTTAATTTAATAGCAAATGTTTGCCACTCTAACATGTTGTATACTAATGAATATAACCACTACATTGACGTTAATTACTTGTTTTCTTTTATCTTTTTTCGAATTTTTTTCCTACCTTTTCTTTTCCCAGTTTTATTTGGTTCACAGTTATCTTTTAGTCTCTTTAGTTCTTCATTTGTGTTTTGTAATTCGTCGTTTGTTTTCTGTAATTCTTTCCAAAGATTTGCCACTTGATCCCTCAATAAGCCAATCTCACCATCATCCTGCCCGTTTGTTGGTAAATACCCACTTTCTGTATATCCTAGAATGAGAACAATTAACACTATAGAATACAACATTTCCGTTCTCAAATTTAATCAATGTTATCAATGGTTTTAATAGACCACGATTATTGTACTGGTATACTGATAAGGAAAGGACAAGAAATGATTATTGCATTTATCAAACATTATTTGAACATTATTTTTGCATACAGATGAACTCAATCTGTTACTGTTTGCAACTACTGAATGAAAACATATTGACTGACAGTAAGGCCTAAGGTTTATTTATGTTTTCATGGTTTGTGCTATAGAATCATTGATTTTCCAACTTAACAATGTAATGTGAGAGAGGATTAAGTTTCCTTTTTTTTAGTTGTTTGAGTGTCTGAAAATGTGCAGGATTGTCGATAACTCACAACAAAAATATTAACGATTGTTCCCACCATACAAAACGCATTATAAGTTCGAATGAGATCAATTCTAATATGGTAAACGAATTTTATCTTTTACAATTAATTTCATTTATTGGTTGCTGCATATTTTCTGTTTTTCTACAACTATTTATTGAATATGGTTATGTTATTTTTTTTTCTTTTTGTAATTATTATAGTGCTTTTCATTTTTTGAATGCCTTTGAAAGCTCATGACCTTATGGTGACTTCATGATGAACAACAATTAAAGCGTTGTTCCATTGCTTTCATTTACCATGTATTTGTAAATGTTTGTCTTATGTGCATTTACTCCATATCTTTTCATTGTTCATTATAAATAGAAACATGTACTTAAGACTTTTATTTTCGTTAACACAAATTAAGACCTTGTTAACTAAATTTGATTGCCTTATCTTTTTTTTCTTGTATTTTGTAATGTGTTATAGAGAACTACGCTAATCGGTCGCAACGATTTTTCATATTAACCGATTTTGACTTTACCCTGGATTGACCAACTGGCAGTGTGACGGGTACTTTATACAGATCTGGACACGTTTACCCTTCCGGAGCACCTAATGCCACTTTTTTCTTTCTTTTTTTTGAGTTAACACTGTTATTGCTTTGTTTTGAGTGTCGTTTTAGTAGTGTTTGTGTCTTTTGTGGCCGTGCAGTGTCCCTCCTTCTTCTGTTGTTCTTGCTTTTGCCTTGTTGTCTCTTGACTTTGATTTATGTAATGCTTTGTTCCGTCAGTATTCTACTGCCGTTGTTTTATAAACTTTCTTTATTCTAAAATATCTTGTGAAGTGTTGCTAGAAGTCTTGGAATTTAGATACAGAACAAATTATGGGCTCAGCAATGCAGCAAAACAATGTAAAAACAATTAACGTCCAAGATAACAATACCATATAACAATACAAACAAACTGTATTATTTCTAGGAAATAATATCTTTTTGTAAATTGAAATATACCGTTATGTTTAAAAAAAAGAAAACACTTCCAATTCAATGAAAACCTGATGTGCAGCAACCAATTGATGTGATGCTGAACAGGGCAGCCTTGGCTTTGAAAACTGTTTACCTGCATAAGAATAGAGCACATGTAAACTTTTTTTACCAAAGGTATCCTGTTGCGCCAAACAGATAATGCCTTTCTGAAATTAATCTCATTTCTATTGAAGACTGCAATCTATATCTCAGACAAAGTCTGCATGAAATCGATATTTGAAATTAGAGAAAAAATCAAAGAAAACAGATGCATCGGCAAACGACTACCGAAGAAATAAGTTAAAATAGGTGAAAATCAAAAATAAAGAAATAAAAAATCAAGGCGATTTAGAGGCAACACAGAAATTACGTTTCGTGACTAAAAATTATTCCAAGCTAAGAAAGTGCTGTATTTTACGAAATAGCATGTTTAACCAAAACAATGTAATACAAGCTGATGATTCCATACTTGCAAAACATATTACTAAAAGTATATACTTAATGATTGAATTTTCTAATAAATAAATGTACTACACTTTTTCATTTACTCAACATTTATTATTTTTTCGTTATTAAGATACGATAACTATACAGAATAGGAAGAAACTAATTTATCTCTTGAATATTAGTATTGAGCACAGAAGATTTTATCACCTTGCTCCATCATGCCACTTTTATTTCCATATCACTACATGGCATATCAGGTGAAATTCCGTTCTCATTCTAAAACTGATATGCTAATATCGACAAAGCATCACACTTCATCATGTTATATGAAAGGGACCATTCTTAGACATGAAGAGTAATATTTGTCCCTTTTTCAGTACATTTGAATCCTTTGGCAACAAATGATGAGTTTAAGCTTTCGATTGTTTTCTTGGTAGAAGTGTATAATTAAGTTGATATGGCATAAATATGTTATTATTGCAGAATTTGGTGCAATCATTCCAAGATTCTCCTGGCCTAAAAGGTCATGTGAGCTATTGCCATCACTATGCGTCCGTCGTCCGTCCCTCCGTCAACAATTTCAAACATCTTCTCCTCTAAAACCGCTAAGCCAAATTAAACCAAACTTGGCCTGAATCATTATCAAGGTATGGCTTCTCAAACTGATGTTCAGTTTGTCCCTCTGTCGAACAACATGGCCGCCATTGCCAAAAATAGAACATATGGGTAAATTGCAGTTTTTGGCTAATAACTCGAAAACCGTTACAGATATCAAAAATCTGACAGGGATAAAAATGATCAGCATGATGAGATCTATCCACTGTGCAATTTTGAAGAAAATCTGAAACCCATCTCGGAGTTATAGCCCTTTTTCCGTTAAATTTTCAAAATTTTTGCATTTATTATTTTTCATTTCAAAAAGTGTAACAGATAGAGGTCAAGTGTAAATTGCAAGAATGTTCAAGATATCAAGATCTACCCACCCTGAAATTTTGAAGAAAATCCATAAACCCTTGTAGGAGTTATTGCCCTTTTTCACCGAAATTTTAAAATTTTCGTATTTTTCATCTTTTATTTCCAAAACTATAGAAGATGAAGGTTAAGTGTAAATTGATGAAATGTTTTCCATGCTGTGGCGACTTCAAAACTGATGTTGAAAATTGTTCCTTGGCCGCCTAAAAAGGCGGGAAAATTCAACAATGTCCGATTTCGATGAAATTTGGTTTCCAAATAGATATTGATGTTGCGACTTAAAAACCGGTGTTGAAAATTGTTTGTTGATAGCCATTTTCAAAATGGCCGCCAAAAAGCCGGGAAAATTCAACATTGTCGGATTTCAGTAAAATTGAGTTCCCAAATAGATATTGAAACTTCCCAAATAGATATTGGACTTGTTTTGATATGATTTCAGCACTTGAATTTTTACTTGACAATATATTCATTCGTTTCGGTAACTGTATTTATCGCCAGGTCATAGGAATTCCTATGGGTACCAATTGTGCACCACTTATAGCGGACCTCTTTTTGTACTGCTAAGAATCTCAGTTTATGACCAACATCAGCAAAGACCCATCTAAACAGCATTTAATTGAAAAGTTTAACAACACTTTCCGATATTTGGATGATATTTTAACTTTAAATTATGACGACTTCAATACGTTTTATAAGGACATCTACCCTAAAGAACTTACTTTGAATAAAGCCAATTCTGATAATCATCATTGTCCGTTATTAAACATCAATTTTTGATATAACGAATGGTAAAATAGATACTAAAATTTATGATAAAAGGGATGATTTTTCTTTTCCCATAGTTTATTATCCATTTCTGGATGGCGATGTTCCATTAGCGCCATCATATGGTGTTTACATATCTCAACTTGTTCGATTTGCTCGAGTATGTAATAACGTTTGCGATTTTAATGAACGGAATCTTTTCATAACTGAAAAACTATTACATCAGGGTTTTCGTTATCACAAACTAGTTAAAACCTGTATCATCGATATAAAGACTTAGTTCATAAATACAATGCAACCTGTAAACATCTAATCAAGGCTGGTATTTCACATCCCTTATTTTACGGTAATGTTTTACCGTAAACATGGGTTCTAGTGCTGCTGATGAGGAATAAATTTCCAAAATGGCCATACAGCTCATTAAAATTATTGCA
>MJUU01030323.1:0-34737 GCA_002080025.1 Modiolus philippinarum
ATGGTGAATAAAGCAAATATTAAGGACCAGCAAAATAACCACTTATACGGTATTATTGAGAACAATCACACATCTTGATGTAAATGTTCTATATTTGATAACATATATTAACAATCTGCATTAAGCCATACAAAGTTAATTGAACTGATTGGTTTTTCAGTCCATTTTTTGAATAAAACTGATGAGGGTGGGAGTTGATTTTTTTATCTTTTCATTTGCTAAAAAAATAGATGAGGCAGCTTTTTACATTGAAAAAAACACCAAAAATGTAGTGAGGGAGGTGATTTTTTTTATTTTTATTTTACTGAAATGGCAAAAAATAGGGTCAATGAGGGGCTTTTTTCAAGCCACCAGCTAGATCAGAGAGGTTCTGAGAACCAATAAATTAATTTTTTGTGGCCTTAAATTATGAACGATTTTCTTATTTACAACTTAAACAAACCTTAGACATATAGTGACTAAAAACATCTGTACTATTAATATTGGAAATGCAAAACTTTCTCGTAATGGAGGGGTCCACATTACTCTCGTAGCCTGAAATGTACAAATACTTTGTTTTTAATTAAATATAACAACATTAGGCCATGAAAAAAAATTTATTGGTTCTCAGGCCCTCCCTCATCTAGTTGGGGGCTTGAAAAAAAACCCTCATTGACCTTATTTTTTGCCATTTCAATAAAATAAAAATAAAAAATCGCCTCCCTCACCACATTTTTGGTGGTTTTTACAATGTAAAAAGCTGCCTCATCTATTTTTTGGCAAATAAAAAGAAAAAAAAATCACCTCCATTCCTCATCAGTTTTAATGAAAAATGGCCTGAGAACCAATTAATTAATTTTGCATGGCCTTATGCAAGAAAATTGGGTTTAGGGTTTTATGTGCATTTTCACTGGAATCTTGTGTTATTTCATTACAGAATTCTGAGCTTCGTACTGTGGCAGCAGAAGGTATGTCAAAGTTGATGTTGTCAGGGAGAGTGGTTTCTTCCAAGATCCTGTCCCACCTGTTATTATTATGGTATAACCCAGTCACAGAGGATGATACACATCTACGCCATTGTCTTGGTACATTCCTGCCAATTTTTGCATTTGCTGGAAGGTAATCAATTCTGACTGATTTAACTTGGATACCATTGGTTTTGTGTTTTGTTTTATATTGGCAGTATATGCATCAGACATAGTGTTCTGACCATTCAACTAGTGTTTTGGAAAATGTCTGTCATTTATATGGATATACTGTGAAAGTGCAACTATTTGTGGGGTTCAAATTTTCATGGATTTTGTGGTTTACTCAAACATACAAAATTTAAAACCCAATGAAATACTAATTTTGACTTAACTTGCAATGAAAATTCCATCACACCACAAATTTGGAAACCTATGAATTAATGATTTTTCACAAAAACCACAAAAATTGAAAGCCAACTTGAAAAGAACTTTCACAGTACATTTAAAATTGGGTTAGGAGTAACTCAGTAGAATTAATTACCTCTGTTGGGGAAAAAATCTGATGAAAAAAGAGAAAGGGAATTGTCTAAAGTGTTTATTTCAATAAAAGTATCTTGAATAACAAAGGATGTTTTAACACAGGCCTTTGATGATTGCTTTATTTTGAATTTCAGATCTAATCAGGAGATTATTGAGGAGGCATTCCTACCAACCTTGAAGACAATTATCAACGCTCCCTTGTCGAGTCCATTGGCTGAGGTCAATGCAGACAATGTAGCAGAATTACTTGTACAGCTAACAAATACCAAGTTATTAATGGAAAATCAAAAGTCTGAAGAACAAATCACTGTAGGTTTAGTTAGATTCAAACTCATGAAATTTGTTTGGTGTGTGAAATTTTTACATTATATAATTGAAATTACAGTAGAACTTTGATGGCTCAAACTGCAATATCTCAAACACCATGGATGTCTCGAACCATTTTTCTGGTCCCTTTGTTCAAGTTTAAATATAGTTCGACCTTGATAGCTCGAACACATCTCTATCACGAATTGTTTTCATTGGTCCCTTGGGTGTTCGAGCCATAGAAGTTCGACTGTACTTAAACATGTTAATTTTTTATGATTAGGTAAGTTGCTCCAAATTAAAAATAAAAAGTTTTGAGAATCAAACAATTTGTTTTGAATGTCCTTAGATATATATATATATATATATATATATATATTTTTTTCATTTTAAACAGGAAAACCCAGGTCATGATAGTTTAGCCATCACAGTATGTAATGAAATCCTGAGTAACCCAGAAACATCAAATCTGAAATTGTTTGTAAAAGTACTGAACCAGTTGGAATTTTCATCAAGTAATGTTACCAACCTTAAGGAGATTGCTGTATTGACAGAGAAAATATCAAAGGTACATTTATCTCTTTCTTTTAATATTTTTAGTTTGATTCACAGAAAGAAAGCTGCCATAATTATTACTGGTTCCACAGGGTTTTCAGAAGTTCACAGGCATGATCCTGTGATTGGTATGAATCTCATTTAATGAGATAATTTTCAAGATCACCTACCTTGACACAACTCTAGTCATACATGTATGTCCATGTAATGTAAGTTATTCTGACCTGATTTTTACATACAACCTTGTGATTTCCTTTTGACATTTACAGATAAAACAAAGTTTTCAAATCTGTGGTTATGAAGCACTTAAACCTGAGTCACCCCTGCTTTAAATCTCGCTTCAAACCATTATGTTTTGCTTGTAAACACATGATGTTATTTGATGGTCACTGCCATTAAACCAGACTACATCAGAATATTTTGATTTTAACAGGTCATTAAAGATAACCAATGTCTGAAGACCATAGGAAAGATAAAGACTTACATTGGATCTTTACTTCCTGAGGAGCCATCTATTGTAGAGGAAGGGGAAACAGCTGATGATCAGACAGAAGGTAAATAGAAAAACATGCTAGCTTTATGGATGTAATATGTGATGTTGAAATACCCTATTGTATTGCATTGGAATTGTTAGGAGGACTAAAGATTTGCTGTTTTACACCTAGTGAGCAATTATGACATTAACTATTTACATTAATAATGAGTGCTGATTTATATAAGACTTGCATGCGAAACTAGCACACAGGATAAGAGTTGGCAAGACATGACATTACTATATTTAAACATTATTTTGATTCTGAGCTGACCAGGCTTCACTCGTACTCTGCAGGACAAAATGGTCAAACACCACATACAAATTTGAAAGTCTTTGATTTGAACTGACCAAGTAAGATATAATGATCACCCATTCACTCTAACCACAACACCACAGAGAAAGCTTTGAATTCAAGGAAACAATGTTATAAATATAGGAAATAGGTATGGAGCAAACAATGATGAGACAGTAACTCAGTAGCTATAAAATTTGTTACATAAAGGTGCAAATACTTGTATTGAGTTGAAAGAATGATAAAATTCTTAATCAGAAGTCTTCTCAGAAGCTACAAAGGCTACTAATACAAAACATTTTGCCAAAACTCAGTCCTTCTCCTTTTACATGTATATCTTCCACTATGAATCATTTAATTAATGTATTTTGACTTTAAAAGGATAAAGAGATTTTTTTTTGAATTTATGAATAAACTACACAGCTAAAATTCAAACTTTGCTGCAGTAAAGATCCATTAACATACTGTATGTGACAAATGGTTTGTCATAAAAATAATTTCTGTCTCTATGGGTTTGTGTATTGTCAAGTTGAAAAATTCAGCTGAGGTGTAAGTCTCTTGTTTGTAAAGTTACACAAGAGATATGAGATTGAGACAGTTAGCACTTCTAATGTTATTGTGTTTTCCTATATATAGCTACTCAGGAGAAAGGAGCTGGAGACCAATTAAACACCTCTTTGGATAGGTCCTTACTAAATGATACAGCCCAACAGCTAGATGGATCATTATTCCAAGAATCTAGAACCCTTAAGAGAAGTAAGTATCATTTCATTATCTTCACAAATATTAATTGATTTTTTTCATCGCGTAAAGCAATATATGGTCGTGCAAAGTATAACGACAGCAGCGGGACAGCTAACTTTTACTAAATACTGGATATTTTAAAAACCTTTTGATATAGGAACATCATATTTGGTCCAGTTGTAGCACTAATCAAATGCTACCCAATGGACATAAAATCATGTGACCTTGACCTCAATTTCACTGTCTAGTGGCCATGTTAAGTTTCTTTGATTAAGTCCATTTCTCAATCAATATAAGTGGTAGGTCAATAATATTAAGAATGTAGGTTGGTCTTGGGATGTACATGTCAGTCTGGCATTTGACCTTTGTCCTTGACCTCAATCACAAGGTCTAGTGACAAAATAAAGGTTCTCTGATTAAGTCAATTTCTCAATACCTATAAGGGGTAGGTCAATAATATTTAGTATGTAGGTTGGTCTTGGGTAGTACGTTAAACATGTCAGTCTGGCATATGAATTTGGTCCTTGACCTCATTTCATGGTTTAGTTGGTACATTAAATTTCTCTGATTAAAATCCCTTTCTCAATAACTCTAAGTGATAGGTCGATTATAGTCAGTATGTTAGCTAGTCTTGGGAAGTATATGTCAGTCTGGCATATGACATTTGTCCTTGACCTCAGTTTCACGGTCTAGTGACCACATTAAGTTTCTCTGAGTAAGTCCATTTCACAGTAACTATAAGTGGTAGGTCGATAATATTTGCTATGCATGTTGGACTTGGGTAGAAAATGTCAGTCTGGCATATGATTTTTGTCCTTAACCTCAATTTCACAGTCTAGTGGCCAAATTAAGTTTCTCTAATTAGAACAATTTCTTCTTAGTATGTATATGTTGTGTAGGTTAGTCTTTGGTAGTACATGCCAGTCTTGCATATGACTTTTGTCCTTGACCTCAAATTCATGGTTAATATCCATTTTAAGCTCCATTTATCAATAGCCCTGTTAAGTGGGTAGTACATGCCAGTCTTGCAAATGACTTTTGTCCTTGACCTCAAATTCATGGTTAATATCCATTTTAAGCTCCATCTATCAATAGCCCTATTAAGTGGTACAAGTTTGATTTGGGGTGCAGAGGTCCAAGTGGTTCTGGAGTTATGCCCCTTGAAACTTGTAAATTTTCTCAATATTTGGGCGTCTGACCGATAACTTGTGAAAAAAAAAAAAAACAACTTACTGCCATCAATCTTGGTTTGTCAGTTGTTCAGCTCAAAACTCGCGCCAAGGTGGATTTGGGGTACAGAGGTCCAAGTCTTTCAGGGGTAATGCCCTTGGAACTTTGAAATGTTTTTTAATTTTGGGTTTCCGACTGATAGCTTGTAAACAATATAACTTACTACCTTCAAACTTAATATGTAAGTTGATCACCACAAAACTCACACCATGTAAGATTTTGGATCAATAGGTCTTGATTGTTCTGGAGTTATTAAAAAAAATTACAAATTTTTGGGTTTAAGACTGATGACTTGTGAACAAAGTAACATACTGTCTTCAAATTTGGTATGTAGGTTGACGACTACAAACCTCATGCTACTGTAAGATTGATTACGAATGCAGAGGATCAAGTGGTTTTAGAGTTATACCCCTTGGAAATTTTTCAGAAAAGATGATGGGGTGTCATGTAATGCACCATTGCTACATGTATTTTGTTGCATTTAAATATACAGTGAAACCTTTCTAAAAGGAGCCCTGAATAAACCAGACACCTGTCTAAACCAAACTCATTTTGAACTCCCTTTGTATCAAAATCTTTTTATTTTAAACCTGTGTAAACTGAATACCTCTCTAAACCGAAAGAAATCTTGAGTCTGAAAGGGGTTAGGTTTAGACAGATTTCACTGTATTGATTTTACTCACTTTTATTCAATACTTTTACTTTTATGTATAATGGGGCATAATTTAATTCTGACTTAGAAGTTATTAATATTTTTCAGTAAAATCAATTTCATCAACAAGATCCCTCGACTCTACAGATGTTGATACTGATGTCAGAGAATTACCAGTTTTCCCTGAAATTCAGGAAGAACCAGAAACACCAAGATTAATAGGGGTCATTACACCATCTAGGAATGTACGACGAACTCCAGCCAAAGGTCAAACCCCAGTGAAAGGACAAACACCTTCGAAAGTACTTGCTCCATCTAAATTAATAACAGAAGAAGAAAATGCAACACCCAAAGCAGCAGCAAAAGGAAAAGCTAATTCTAAAGAAAAAGAAAATGTTGATAAGGAACCAGAATCCCCAGCAAGGGGAAGAACACCAACCAAAAGAAAAGTGACTGATGATGAAAAAAGTCCAATTGAAAGTAAATCACCCAGGAGAGAGAGGAGATCTCCAACAAAAGAAAAGTCTTCACCAAGACAAGGATTGTTTTCAAAGAACAAAGCTACAACAAGGCAACCGAAAACAAAACCATCAACCCCTACTAAATCTCCTTCAAAAACTTTACAGAAAACCACTTCCCCAAGTAGGACAGAAAAATCACCTGTAAAGTCTCGTTCTGATGCAAAAGACCGTTCTACCAGTAGGAAAGGAAAACCTGAGACTCCCACAAAAGAAAGACCTACAAGATCGCAACAGAACAAGGAAAAATCTCCTGCAAGATTAGAAAAATCACCAGTAAGAGGTCAATCTCCATCCAAAGGAAAATCTGATGGCAAATCTCATTCACCAGTCAAAGGAAAATCTCCAGTTAAGTCACATACACCAGTAAAAGGAAAACCTCAGACACCAACAAAGGAGAAATCACCTGTTAAAGCAAAGCCTGATGCTAAATCTCCAACTAAAGAAACCAAGGATAAATCTCCAGCCAAATCGCAATCACCTGTTAAAGGCAAATCTGTCAGCAGATCACAGTCACCAGGAAAAGGAAAATCACCTGCAAGAACAGAAAAAAGTCCTGATAAACAGGAAAAAGCAACAAGGACTCAAACAAGGAGAGGAATGCCCCTTAGAGGACAATCTCCAGCTAGAAAACAGACGTCTCCAACGAGATCACAAACACCAACAAAACGAAAATTACCAACAAGGGAAGAAACATCTGATCAAGGAAAATCTCCTGCAAAGTTTGAAATGCCAGGAGGCAAGTCACCAAAAATTTCAGGGAAATCCCCATCAGTTGTGCAACAGTCTGCAAGAGGGAAGGCAACTTCCAGAATAGCTGATAAAAATAAACCAGTATCCAATGCGAGCAAAAATGTCAGAGTAGCTGCAGATAAAACCAAAACACAAGGCAAAGCTCCATCAGAAAAAGGAAGCGAGTCACCATCACCTATAAAAAGCACCAGAAGGAATATAAGGGGGACAAAGTTAACAGTAATATCTGATTCAGAGTTATCCACCGATTTGTCAGTTAAGTCACCAAGAGGAAGGCGTAAAACTAATACAGGTTCATCTGATGACGAGGGGATGTCTACTGACTCTTCTGTCATGTCAGTTACTAGAGGGAGCAGAAGAAAGAGAAATATCTCTGATGACGATGATCTAACACCAACTGATACCTCTGTTGTATCAGTTACTAGGGGATCCAGACATAGAAATATGTCAGATGATGATCTCCCCTCCACTGACTCAACATTGAAGTCATCTCCTAAAAATGCTAAGATCACAAAAGTAACGAGCACAAAGAAAACAAACATTTCTGTTGGCAGCAGTGAACCAAAATTCACAGCTAGATCAACAAGGAATAAAGCTGTTATAACTTCAGATGAAGACTCGGTTAAATCGACCTCCCCAATTGTCAGAGGTAAAAGGTCAACAGCAAGTAGAAGGATTACAGACGATGACTCACAGACGACAGAGTCGTCAGTAGTGTCTAGTACAAGAAGTACAAAGAAGAAATCTGTGTCTACTAGGCAGTCTGGAACAGTACAAGAAGTATCAGCTGATAGGTAAGGTTGGATACTGTATTTTTAGCCGAGTTGCAACGAAGTTGAACTCCGCTATTGGCTTGGTGTTGCTGGTGGACGGCCTGGCGTGCGTGCGAGCGGGCGTCAAGCAATGGTTTCTGGATGATAACTCAAAAAGTTTACATCCAATTGAAATGAAACTTGGATATTTTTTTGGATACCAGTAGGGGAGGAACCCTATTGATTTTTGGAGAGAGTAGGTCAAAGGTCAAGGTCACAGTGACCGAAAATAGACTGAAAATTTGAGAAAAATTTGGTTTCCAGATGATAACTCAAAAAGTTTACATCCAATTAAAATGAAACTTGAATATGTTGTTGGATACCAGTAGGGGAGGAATCCTTTTGATTTTGGAGAAAGTAGGTCAAAGGTCAAGGTCACACTGATTGAAAATTAGACTGAAAATTTGAGAAAAATTTGGTTTCCGGATGATAACTCAAAAAGTTTACATCCAATTGAAATGAAACTTGGATATATTGTTATGTACTAGGAGGGGTGGAACCCTATTGATTTTGGAGAAAGTAGGTCAAAGGTCAAGGTCACGGTGACCGAAAATAGACTGAAAATTTCAGAAAATTTGGTTTCCAGATGATAACTCAAACAGTTTACATCCAATTGAAATGAAACTTGGATATATTGTTGGATTCCAGGAGGGGAGGAACCCTATTGATTTTGGAGAAAGTAGGTCAAAGGTCAAGGTCAGTGAAGGTCACAGTGACCGAAAACAGATTTAAAGCCATGAAACTAGAAAATAGACCTTGAATTCTTGGAATTTTGGATTTTAGGTGGGAAAGAAAGATAAATAGACCATTTTAGAAATATTCAGGTCTTCACATTAACTTTGTCACATAATATTTGAGGTTGCAACTCGGCTTGTGCACCCTGGTGCCATTTAGACTTTTTGAAGTTGACATGTTGAAAAAATTAGAACCTTATTAACAAGAAAATTGTTCATTTTTACAACAACTTTCCTTCCACAGGAGCACAAAAATTACTATCAGTTATTGTTGAAGTACTTATATTATTGAGTCTCAGTTGTCATAGTTTTGTGAAAAATCATTGCTCCATTGGTTTATGAATTCATGGTTTGATGGTATTTCTATTGCAATTTAAGTTATAATTGGTTTTCAAAATTTCATGGCTTCAGTCAACTGCAAAATCCACAAAAATTGGAACCCCACAAGTAATAATATACTTTCACAGTAAACGGAATTTAATTTTTTAGTTGCTGTCAAATTTTTTGTTTTGGCAACCATGGAAAACCATACATTGCAGCCATTTAGAACATATTATCATTGAAAAAAATTTTTGGAAATTAATTGGTTAAAATGAAGTACATGTAATTGAATTCAAGTTATTAAATTATTTCATTTAAGATATTCAATAGCTTAATAGGAGTTCAGATTTTGTTTAGAGTTGCCAAGCTTTAATTAAAACTGAATTTTACCGAAGGTTTTGTTTTGTTTATTTGAATTTGTGCTAATGACAAGAAGTAGCAAAAGGTTTAGTGCATAACTTTATAGTGTTTTGTTTTGTGGGCATTCTTCATTATAGAATTACTGTGAAATAATTTTATACAGTAGAACTTGTCTAATCCAACACACTATGGGACCATTAAATTGTCACTTTGTATCGAATTATTTAGAATGTTGGAATATGAAGGTTTAAAAAGCATTTTAATAAAAGCTGTCTTTGGGACAATAAAATTGTCTGATTTGACAGGATTTGATAGTTTAGTGTCGGATTAAACAGGTTTCACTGTACATTGAAGCATTTACAAACCTATTTTGTGTTGTTGAATGTATTGGTGATTTTAAAGGTTGGAAAACTTATCAACTGTTACACAAAAATATTATCCAAATGAAAAAGATGTACATAGAATTGGAAGAGAGCATTACATGAAAGTCAGCAAAAATTTGGGATTTTCATTTTACTTGCTATTGTTTCACATGTAAAAATGTCACACACAAAAAGAAACATTTAACTGGCTTCATTTTAGTGACACAGAGACAAGTGAATTTTCTTCCCCGGTCAGAGTTTCTCGTCAAACAATCAAATCAACTAGAAAGAGGACAAAGGAACTAGATACTATCATCGATGAAAGGTGAGTAATTAGCATTTTCTTCAGTGTTAGAATACAATGGATGGGGTTTTAAGAATGGTTGGGGTAGGGGGTTATAAAAATAATTTGTAAAGGTTCCTCAGAACGTAGTGTCTTGTTTGCTCGCTGTTCTTATAATTCTGCTTTTATAAAGATGTGGTTGCTTAAGTAGAACTCAAAGAAATAACTGGTCTTTTGAGAGTATCAGGAAATTTACCAAAATCAAAATAAAAAAAAATTAAAATCAAACAATTGAATATTTGCATTGACCAAAATTAATCCAAAAAGTAAGGTTGCTAACAAGGATTCCCAAAATTTTTGAAATCTAACCTTTGAAAATATTTGTTTTGACTAAAATTCATCCAAATAGAATGGTTTGTAACAAGAATTCCTAGAAATTCTCATTCTTTGAGACTTTCAGGAAATAAACAAACATTGGAATCAAAATTTTGGAAATCTTACCATTGAAAATATTTGTTTCGACTAAAATGTATCCAAAAAAACATGGTTGCTAACAAAAATTTCCCAAAATTGCTGGTCTTTGAGAGTTTCAGAAAATTGATCAAAGTTGGAACCACATTTTTGTGTCACCTGCAAAGGTAGTGTGTGGTGACATATAGGGATTGCTTTAGTCTTCTTGCGTCGTCATCGTTGTTGTTGTCTGTCCCACTTTTTCATAACACTTTTCTCAGCAACTATGAATCACAGCCACTTGAAATTTTGTGTGTGACTTTAGTATGAGGTCCCATATTGCCTTGACTTATTTCAGGCATGTCAGACTTCTACTCTCTGTTTACTGACTTTGAATATTTTCAGCAAATACTGTCAATGGTAAAAGGTAACACTTTCCTCAGCAACTATTAATCACAGCCACTTGACATTTTGTATTTGTCTTTAAGTATGAGGTCCCATATTGTGCTTCGCAAATTCAGGTCTGTCAGACATCTACTTCCTGTTTATTGACTTTGGAAAATTTTCAGCATATTCTGTCAATGGTAAAAATTTTCGTAACACTTTTCTATGAATCTATGAATCGCAGCCACTTGAAATTTTGTGTGTTACTTTAGTATGAGGTCCTATATTGTGCTTACTAATTCCAGGCCTGTCGGACTCCGTCTTCCTGGTTACCCACTTGGAATATTTTCAGCAAATACTGTGAATGGTAAAAGTTTTCGTAACACTTTTCTCAGCAACTATTAATCACAGCCACTTGAAATTTTTTAAATGTCTTTAGTATCAGGTCCCATATTGTGCTTACCAATTCCAGGCCTGTCCGACATCTACTTAATGTATACTAACTGGGAATATTTTCGGCAAATAATGTCTATAGTATAAATTTTTGTAACACTTTTCTCAGCAACTACAAATCAAAGCCACTGGAAATTTTGTATTCAGCTTTAGTATGAGGTCCAATATTGCACTTATCAATTCAAGGCCTGTCGGACATCTACTTCCTGTATACTGACTTGGAATATTTTTTGGCAAATATTGTCAACAGTAAAATATTTTGTAACACTTTTCTCAGCTACTACAAATCACAACCACTTGAAATTTTGTAAATGACTGTAGTATGGGGTCCCATATTGCACTTACTGATTCCAGGTCTGAAGGGCATTTACTTCCTGTTTACTTTCTTTCAAGAGTTTCCCCCAATCAAAATTTACAAGGGCAGTGCAGGCGACACACGTCTTCCATGGAAGACTTACAATTTATTTGGTTCTCAGTTGTCAGAATTATGTCTCAATGAAAAAATGGCTAGAATGTTTGATTGTATGCAAAAATTTCAAAATTGTTAGTCTTGGACATTTTCAGGAAATTTACCAAAGTAGGAACCGGAATAAAATTCCAAGAGCTTATTGCGAATCAATCGGCTATATGCAACGAATTTAACATCATAATTAATTCTTTTCTCCCAGTTTTGTTTGATAAATGGATCTGTAGTGAAAATTGAGCAAAATTTATTGATGTTGAAAATGTAGGTTAAAGGGACATAATTCTGTTATTGATTTTGGTTACTCCTAAAGATGTAACCACTAACCAGTCATCATCTGTCTATGTCATTTAGGTGTTGAGATATGATTTGATATATAAATGTGTGAGTAAACTGAATACCGGTATATCTTGGCACATGGAAATATTTGTGATGACATTTCAGTATGAGAGACAAACTGTTTTACTGCAATATTTGTTGAGTTGTTCAACATGAGATACATGTATAAATGAAATGTGCCATGTTTGAATAATAAAAAGGTTTCTTGACGTACTAGATTACTCATATCTTTGATGAGTTCAAAATGGTTGGAGCTTTAATATTTGTTGCAATCAAAGTTCTCCAAGGAATGCTATGAGCATATTTTATGTATAACTGTTGATATAAATAATACCACAGAAAATTTTCTACAGATTTTGAATTTCTTTTGCAGTGATATTGAAAACACAGTTTTTGAATCACCATCCAGAGAGACTAGATCTGCCAAGTCAACAAAAAAATTAAAGGAGGAAGAACCTACAGGGTAAGAATACTGAATTAATGAACTTGAAAATAAGGATTTGAAAATACTTGGAGTTTTGAAAAGGTCCTTAAAACCCTTGAAAAATACAATTTCATCAAAACCATGTTCTGCATTTTAATTTTCTTAGAATGATTTACATTGTAAAATCAAATTTATGAATACTAAAAATTAGTGATAAAACATGAAAAGCTATAATTTTACAGTCTTAAAAGATAATCATGTCTCCAAAATGTGTGCAAGATGCAAAATATGGAAAAATGTTGGCAAAAAATTAATGAAGCCACGCCCATTTGTCAATTAGTGAGTCTGAATGTTTACAAAGACTCAACATCTACAATACTGGTATGATTGTACCAATGCTTTTCAAAACACAATCAATTTCCTAATGTCTCAAAAAATTATTTTATTTTTTAAAATTTTGTTCTTTTAAATAAGATAAAGTAAATTGCTGCTGAAAAGAATAATAGAATATTTGTTTGTAATACTTTTATGTATTGCCTCCAACAGTGGAGTGGGCTTGTCCATTATTGTCAACAATACACTTAGTGCCAGAAACAAAACTTTCATTTTTCTATTAAAAAAAAAACCAGATACTGTATAGAAATTTCAAAAACAAAATGCATGTATAGTCAAACTTCGATGGCTCGAACATCCAAGGGACCCTTGAAAACAGTTCGTGCCAACGGGTGTTCGAGATATCGAGGTCGAACTGTGTTTAAACTTGAACAAAGGGACTACAAAAAGGGTTCGAGGCATTCATGGTGTTCGAGTTATTGCAGTTCGACCCATCGAAGTTCTACTGTATATGTAAATATAGATTACACCACAAGATCCCGTTCATTACCATATTTTATCCACTAGAGATAGTTAGATTTAAAAATTTTAATTGCGAGGCTTGCAGAGCATTTTAAAATGTTTAAATTTAACTACCGAATTTTGGTGTGCATTAAACGCATTGGTGTATAAAACGCTTCCCCTTTCTCAGAGGAAGAGATTAAGAAAAAAATCTAGTTCGTGTGTAAAAAACGCATGTAAATTTTTAACAACATGATCTGTCCAAAAATGTCTGGACTGGAGACGTCGAGAGTTACCTTGTGGACTGAATTAAATGGAATACATGATGCCTTATTCACTTATATTTCGAGGAATAACTGTACCTGTCTTTATTTTATGGTTTGTTCAAACATTTTGGGAATTTGCAAATGAAAAATATTGATTTGGTAAACACAGGAAGTTTATCTCCAAACGTAATTTAAAAATCAAAGGCGGTTATGGATACATAAATATTACGGTTTGTCTTGGTAAATTTTTAAGTGAAATATGGTAATAATCTGGATTAAGTGGTGTAATCTTTTTCTCTAATGATAAATGATAAACACCGAGAATTGTATACTGAATAGATTTGGCGGGAAATAGCACAGGGCTTATTCAACATACGTTGAATAAAGAAAATTTATCTAACGGGTCAAAACCGGTTTAAACTTGACATATCATTAGAGAATTAATAATATTTAATGTAGTTGGTAAATGAATACAATATTTTATCTTTTTTATATACAGCCGACAGTCTCTCAGATCAAAGAAAGAGTCTAAAACCACAGAAGTTACACAATCAAGGCCCAGGTATGATGTTGATCAATTGAGTAGTTTAAAAATAATTTGAGCAGAATTAAAAAATGAAACTAATGGTTTGTTATACATTGAAACTTGTCAAAGCTGAATCCTTCTTGGACTGAAGATTTTGTTTGGATTAGACAGGTTTTCTGTTTACACAGGTTTGAAATATATAGAAATTGATACAAAGGGTCTTTACACCATGTTAGTTTAGACAGGGTTTTGGTTTAGTCAGTATTTGGTTTAGACAGGTTTCACTGTATCAATAATAAGCAAGACATTTTGTCCTTTGTTGACAACAAATAATGCAGAAGCAAACCTAAGATGGTTCATATTATGGGAAGCTGAAAATCTTATATTTAATAGAAAAAGGTTTACAGCCAACAAATACGAGCATTACATTTTCATGAGAAGTACAATAACAAAGACATGTGGTTGATTGTTAAAATTCTTTTTGATAATAACTGTCACCTATGAAAAAGAAAGGAAATGGGGTAAATGTCAAGGAGACAACATCCCATATCCAGGTTAAAACGACAAAAAACAAAACATCTTGGGGTCACCATATGGTCTTCAACACAGTAAGGAACCTCACACCATATAGTAAGCCCTAAATGTCTATTTTATCTTGGTCAACTGTCTATTTAATCTTTTCAGTGAATTATCACCTGTTTTTTTAAAGCCTAGTTTACTTCACATATCTACTCTTTTGATTACACTTTCTAGGAAAGAACATTTTAGCCAACTTGAAACTAACTTATATTTTTATGATATGTATGTAAGTAATTCCTTATAAAATGCAGGCATAAGAATTCTGTAGCAAATTATAGATTTAAAAAGTTTTTATTTATTTTTATTTTTCATTAATACATTGGGCATACATTTTGTATTGCATGTTTTCTGTATATGCTGTAAAACAAATCAAGCAATTGTAAAAAAAGGTGTGTTATTTTTTCATTCTTTTTTACAGGCGAGCGACTCTTAAAGCCAAACAGTAGGACTAAGACCAGATCAGTTTTAAATGAGACTCTATCAATTTTAGAATTCATAAGTAAACCGTATTGTGTTCACATATTTAGAATAGAAACTGTCATAAATTATACTCAAATATTGAATGTTAATAAATTATCTGTAATTTTATCAATTTATCATTTTGTTCCCAGCATATATAGAGATAACTGTTTTGTGTCTTCATAGTCATTAGTCATTAATGAAAATTTTTTCTCAAGAGTAGGAAAGGCCATCTTTCTGATTTCTACCGGCACAGCCTCACTTTGGAGAACTGCATTGTGTGAGAGCTTCAGATCTGCATTTCCACAGTTTATTTTATTACCCTCATTTTATTTAGCAACAAATTGTACTGATGATAGCTATCCTTAAAGGGCACTTTTGAACTTGTCATGCACGAGAGCATTACAGTAACTTAAAGATGAAGAACAATATCAAGCATTACAAATTTGACCTTATTTTCATGCTTTGATGATTGTTTACAAAGTTAATAACTAGTATGTGATGTTCATATTAAAGATTTTTGTGGAACCTTTGACAAAAGTGAGAAATTATTTATGGCGATTCCATTGATGGTGGTTTTCACAAATGGTTTTATTAGTTTTTATTTACGTCTCTTTAGTATCATCCAATCAAGGTAGTGCATAGATATTTGGTATGCAGTAGAATTAGCATCAGTATAGATCAGGACTCGATTGCACTAATGTCAATTAAAGTGAATTGAAAATAAAATTTTAAATCCTTAAATATAACCAAATTAAAATATTATTAAAATTTAATTATCAATTAATTTTAATTGACATTGGTGTATGCCCTTGCAGTCATGCTGTACCGACTTTAAAACTGTTCCTTAGCCACTTCATATTTGACATGCATTTGTGTCTTTAGGCATAAACATCCACATGGTGGTCCCGACCCTCAGCCATGCATGAATAATCATTGTTTTTTTTACAAGCAGAGTAGTAAACACAGTTTAAGACTTCATAATAAATGCTGCTGCTGTAGATCAATGTGCAGATTAAAGTGATGCATTGGGCAGGCAAGACATTACCTGTATCAACAGTTTATGTTGAATTTCTTATTTCTTTTCATCATGGAAAATTTGTGTTTTGCAGGACTGATTGTTCTGACTATCAGTATTCTTGTATGGACAGTGAAACCAACCCTGACTAAAACTTAACTTTGCCTAAGCCATAAGTGCTGCATGATCTCTTTGTATGAATATCTCAAGTGTTTGCCCTATCAAAAACCTGAAACTGAAAAAAATCTTCACACCTATAGGTGTTTTTTTTTTAACAGGTTTCACTGATTACTATGTTTAGTAGTTTATGCAGGACAGGAATGCATGCCCTGGCCTATATCCCATTATCTGTAGAAAAGGGTGTATATTGTGTTATCCTTGTTCATCTGTCCTGAACACCTTGATTTCTTGGCTTTTGTTTGTAGTAATGAGTTTTTTCCTGTATTTTGTCTGAAGTTGTAGCATGGCAAATGGAACTGCGCTTCCCTATCCAGATATATCGTCCATCTACTTCTTGTTGGTGGATAAGTTGGTTAATATTTTTAGAACAATTTAGGAATTTTTTGGTTGAATGGTTCTCACCTTGTGTATGGAGTATAATTTGAAGTTTTGCCTCAAAGATAAGGACATTAAATTTTGTCATGGCTCCCTTTTTAGCTCACCTCTTGAAGTGAGGGGGCTTATGTGATTCCCCGAGTGTTGGCTTCGGCGTCCACGTCTGGTTAGGAAGAATGGTTAAAGTCAATGTCCCACATCAAACATATTGGTATGTATGATGTATTTTTGGATGACAACAAGAATGCACGCTTCGGATGCTGTCTGTGACCTACATTTTATGCATGAGTGACTTGGTTAGGTAGAATGTTTTAAATCCATTCCCGGTTACTGACATGTCCCACATCAACCGAATTGGTATGTATGATGCATTTTGGGATGACAACAAGAATGCATGCCTCGGATGCTGTCTGTGACCTACATTTTACGCAAGAGCGGCTTGGTTAGGTAGAATGTTTTAAATCCATTCCCGGTTACCGACATGTCCCATATCAACCATATTGGTATGTATGATGCATTTTTGGATGAGAACAACAATGTATGCTTCAGATGCTGTGGTTGACCTGCATTTTACACGACTTGGTTAATTAGAATGGTTAAAGTCTATTTCTGCTTACTGACATGTACTTCATCAACCATATTGGTATGTATGATGCATTCTGGGATGACAATAGCAATGTATGATTTGGATGATGTATGTGACCTACATTTTATGCACGAGTGATTTTTTAGGTAGAATGACAAAGTCCATTTCCAGTTACTAACATGTCCCAAATCAACCATTTTGGTATGTACAATGTACTTGATATATGATGCATTCTGGGATGACAACAGCAATGCATGCTTTGAATGCTGACTGACCTACTTTTTACGCATGAGCAACTTGGTTAATTAGAATGGTTAAGGTCTATTTCTGCTTACTGACATGTACTACATTAACCATATTGGTACGTGTGATGCATTTTTGGGATGACAGTGTTTGACCTATTTTTTACGCATGAATGAATCTGTTAAAAAGAATGATTATAGTCCATTCTGTTTACTGACATGTTTAATATGTGGCAATGCTGTGCAACGAGGTGAGCGTAGCAGGCTGTGGCTGCTTCTATGTTTCATGTCTGTCACTCTCCCTTATCCATCTGTTTGCCATTTTACAATTCATAAGACAAAACAGAAAAAAAACAATATGCAAGGCAACACTTAAAAACACCCTAATATTCACATTTCCTCAAAATAGATTTAAAATGGTATACAGTTGTTCTAAAAAAGAAACAATAAAAGGATATGGAGTAAATGTACATGAAACAAAATCTCTACAAATACATGGTAGAACCAAGCAAAGGAACAATGCTTATATTGTTGTTCATCGTGAAGTCACCATGAGGCATTTAACAATGGGCTTTGGTCATACTCCATAGTAAGTTCAAGTCGGCCCTAGCACCGTTTTGAGCGGAATTCATTGCTAAATGCATACCTGTCAACCTCCTATGACCAAAAATCTGGTCATGACCTGCATTGGATGGTAAAAAATCGGGTCATAACACGTGACGAACTTTTTTCATCCCAAATATTGTAATATAAGTGCGTGAAGAACTTTTTCACCTCAATTATTCATTTACCAATCAATTATTTACACAGTTTATATACTGTAGTAAATTTACTTGCTTACTACTTAAAGACATTATAATTGAATTTCATGTACATTGAATACATGTACCTTTGTTTCACATTTGCTGATGATTTTTACTTGGACCCCCTCAACATTTAGTAAATGTCGAGCAACACTACA
The DNA here is from genome assembly GCA_002080025.1 of Modiolus philippinarum. Classification (NCBI taxonomy): domain Eukaryota; kingdom Metazoa; phylum Mollusca; class Bivalvia; order Mytilida; family Modiolidae; genus Modiolus; species Modiolus philippinarum. Next base: position 18,484 of record MJUU01030323.1, read on the forward strand.
CCAGTGAATCCCTTTCGTCATGGATGCAGGGTTGTCAACAAACATAAAATTAAATGGCAAAGTGCTCTTACAATTGCTGTCATCCATTGCCTGACAAAAAGACTCATAGAAGACATCACATCATATAAACAACCACAGGACACGCATCGAGTCAATTGCAAGAAAACTTGGCATAATAAAACAATGAGTTGTGGACACAATAAACAGAAGTTCATCATGTATAGATGACAATGTTAATATTCAGGCCAGACATATCTGTGTCTACACTTGTTCTGGAGAAAATGGATTGTTAAATTTTTGTCATTTTTATACCACCCACTCAAAAGAAGAAGGGATATACTTTTCTACCCTTGTCTGCCATGCCATCATTCTGGCTGTTCCTCTGTCACAACTTTCGTTTAGCTTTCTCTGCAATTCTTTATTATATAAACTTGAAATTTTGTCACAAGCCTTGTATAGTCATGCCATAGTGTGGGATGCATTTTTATACAAACTCGAAAAATTTGAGGTCTTGTATGGTAAAGTGCTGTCATTGTTGTCATCATCGGGCATCTTTGTATTCGTCAGCGTTGTTGTCTGCAGACACTTTTGTTTTTGGCCAATAACTTATATTCAGGTTGATCAATCCTTATGAAATTTTAACACAATGTTCCTTGGGCACAAAAGGAAGGCTGTGAATCCTTTTGGTCATTGTCGTCCCTTCTGTTTTTAAAAAAGGGGCCAAAAAGGGGGAAATTTTGTGTGTTTCATCGGATTTCGATGGTGTTTCTTTCAGTTTGCTCCTTATGAAATTTACAATTAATAGTATTCAAGGGATTTAACGTCACATGCACCGTTCATGAGGTAAATGACGCCCAATAGGGGCAAATCTAAAAAATTTATCTATTTATTTCTAGTCCCAATTCTTATGCCGTTTTTCCAATGGATTCCTTATGAAAAAATAACATAGGGCTTAACTATTAACTATTTCCTTTTGGAGCTATATGGGGCGAAACCGGTCCGAAAATGCAAATGTGTAGTTTTTCTCAAATTTTTATTTCTCATTGGATTTCGTTGGGATTTTTTTCTTCAGATCCTTCCTTGTTGTAAGCTTATGATAGTAAGTCAACAGATTTGGCATATCTCTTTAATACCGTTTCTGAACTATAAGGGGTCAAAAAGGCTGAAATTGCAAGTTTTGAAAACATGTAAAATCATTATTTTTAATCGGATTTTGATGGGATTTTTTTCTTCAGGATTCATCTTAATATATATCAACAGATTTAGCATAAATCTTATAGTTTCCAAGCTTTCAAGGATTAAAAGGATTATTATCCCCCCGCTTAGTCAAAGCGGGGGGATTATGTAATGCAGTCTGTCCGTATATACGTACGTACGTACATATGTGTGTAGTGCTCCTCGATAGCTCTGGAACTATAAGAGGTAGAAATTTGAAACTTGGTACCATACTAGAGTATGATCTGCACTAGCACAAATTTTCGCGATTTACAATAATCGCAGAAATCTCCAAGGCTATTTGGACTAGAAAGTGGAAACCTGAGAATCGACTCACATATTATATGGCAACTTCACAGAGGGCGTCGGAATTTTCGTATGACCCCTCAGGGTATGGCCTCTAGGGGGGCCAAAAAACAGAAAAAAAAAAAAAACGATTCAGCTAGAACTCTCTTACACCTTAAGTTGCAGAAACCTGGTTTTAAGGGTATAAGTAACACTATAAAAGTTGTCTGTGCTGAAGGTTTATGAATTTTAAAATTTGCCCACAGGGCGAAATAATGAGCGAAATTGTATTTCGAGTTAACCAGTAATATGCGAAATCTTCTGTAGTATTTATGTTTGGAAGCTGGATTTTTCTATATGAGTTCCATTATGTTTATCTAATTTGCTAATGATAGTGGACATTTGGTATGACCCCTGGGGGCATGCCCTTAAGGGACCAAAAAACTTAAAACAATAAGTACTCAGCATATGATTGGAACTTTATGTATAATTTTCATTTTGTGGTTTACATTTTCATGGGAATTACTTGAATTGCTTTTGGAATCCAAGATAAGAATTTATAATTTTGGCTTCGGTGCTAAATTTGGTAAATTCCCTGGAAATGTCACAGACCAATAATTTTTGAAATTCTAACATGAAATCATATAATTAAGCAACAGCTAGTATGAACACTTAAATTTCAAAAATATGATTCTTATATTTGTAAATTTCCTGAAACTCTCAAAGACCCATTACTTTTTGGAATTTTACATAGCAACCATATCTTTTTGGTGCCTTATTTTATCAGTGATCATTTTCAATAGTCAGATTGCAAAAAACATTGATTCTAATTTTGGTAAATTTCCTGAAAGTCTTAAAGACCTGTTATTTTTTGGATTTCTACCTAGCAACCATATCTTTTTTCAATTCCTAACAGTAATGATGATAATTTGCAAAAAACTTTGATTCTTATTTTGGTAAATTTCCTGAAAGTCATAAAGACCTGTTATTTTTTGGAATTCTACCTAGCAACCATATCTTTTTCAATTCCTAACAGTAATGATGATCATTTCCAATAGTCAGATTGCATAAAACTTTAATTTTAAATTAAATTTTTATTGATGATTCCTACATATACATTTTCAAAACCAAACTTTAGTGTTGGTCCAAAAAAGGTGAGCAGGGGGATTGCAATCTATGATTGACCTTTTTCATTATTTATGTTCCCTAGTTTGTGTCAAGCTCCTTATTGTGTCCATCTAATTTCTGTGTCAAGCTCTTTACTGTGTCCACATTCACTTTTAAATTACAATTGTTTAAATTTCAGTGGTCAATATGCCCCTTCAGAAGGGAAGGTCTTGTGTACACAACTCCTCAGACACTGATATTAACTAGGCACGGTAACATAATGGTCATCTACCAAAGGAATGATTTTACTATGAATTAGCTGTCACCTAAGATCAATCATTTAATCCTGCAGAAAAATCTTATTAGATCAGTAGCCACCAGGTGAGCGATACAGGCTCATGTGAGCCACTGATTATGGAATAATCCAAAAGACATAACTTTGCACAAATTCAAGTAAATAACACTAAAAATTTGTAGAATTTATTTCAACATTCCTTTGTTGGATTGTCATGTATTTTAAATATATTTATAAATAAATAATTTCTAAGAATATGAAACAACATAAAATAAAAAATTACAATAAAATCATCAAAGAAGGAAAACATCTGACGTGAAAACATGGTGGATATGGTGAACTCAACATAGGATTTGATTTAAATTGCCAATTTCATATGGATGAAAACAATGATTCTTGTGATCAATGTATAAATAACTTGATATATTTTTTATCTTTTTGAGCATTAAAAATTTTCAGTGGAAACCAGAACTTTACTATTTTAAAAATGTCAATTTCCTTTTACTGGAATTGATAACTATAAAAATAGTATTACATGTGTATACTTGTCATATTTAAAACAATTGTGTATTTTTTGCCTTCATTTCATTTTTTTTTCTATTATTTTGCATAAGATTGTCAGAACCTATCAACAAATTGGAACAGTCAAATGTTGCATCTCTTCAGTCAAAGTAGATATAATCAAATATATGACGAATGAAAAATTTTCAACTCCATAAAACTTTGGATAAAAAGAACAGCTTCTATTCCTGTTTTTGAGCACTACTATTACAAAGTTTGAAAGTAATGAGGTGTGGTTAAAAAAAAAATATTTGTTCACAGTTTGTGATAAGGTTTGATGAGGTATGATGGGGGAAAAAAATCTTTTAAAACACAAGTTTAGACTGAATGTTTCTATCAATTCAGTAAAAATTCAAAAAAATATGTAAAAATACCAGGAAATACAGTAAATTAATTTTTGGTCATAACATGTTTTTATGGCATTTTCCACACACAGTGTACATGAATTTTCATGATTTTAAAGCATCACCTCACCTAAAATCTTCATACTTGGTGGCGCATAAGCCAAGGCTTTAAACTTAAATTACAAATTCTGAGTAAAAAAGAGGGTGATTAACAGAATGCTGAATGTAAAACATTTGATGTTTATCTGTATACCAGTAGGTATTTTTTTCAGTAAAATATCAAAACTAATACAATGTAAAGGGTTATGTATGAATATTGGAAATATTGCATGTCTCCACTAGAATTTTATATTCCACAAGCTTGCAAGTATAATGGTGATATTCTTCATTCTATGAGGAATAATATTAATTAAAATTATCTCCACTTTAGCCATTTATAACTAACTTGATACAGGGAGATAACTGACTGATGTTCCTCATTGATAGCATTCTGGTCTTTTATTGTCAACTTGATATAAATTCAATATTAAATCATTTGGTTGTAATTAATTAATAATCCACATTTTAAATTTTAAACATCCTTTTTACCGGTAAATTATTTATTCTTTGATCAGAATGCCCAAACAATTAAATTTCTGAGTTTGATGATACAAATTTCATTGAAATCAGTTAAGAAATGGCTTCACAATAATTTTTCAAAAAATCTAGTTCTACATGAAATATATAGAATTTGCAAATAATTTTGTCCAAGATCTTTTATTTGCACTACCATAATGTGGAAATGTATTGGAAACTACCTTACTTTTTGGTTTCTTTCTTTGGGAAATATTATGTTGCTGTACAAATAAATTGAAATAAGGTTTTTGATTACACATTCCATATCAAATTCTGAATAAGACAATTTTTTATGTTTGACTCTATGTAAAATGTTTTTTGTCCTTCTGTAGAGTTCTTGTAAAAACATTTTTACTATTTGGAAGTTCACACATTATTTTTTATAACCAACTTTCATGACTGTCTGGATTGCATACAAATAAAAATATGTTATATCACCTTTTACAAGAGCATAAAAAAGGGTGCATTTTACTAATGTTAAAAACTTGTTTTGTAATTTTTATCAATTAAACAGCAAGTCGTTGTAGTTGTTTAAAAGGCTGACAATACTAGTGGAATAGTTGGTAGTTGTTCGGACCACTTTCTGACGATCTGCTCGCTCAAAGTTGGATTTGACCATTTCGTAGTATTCTCCATCACTCAAGGTAAATGATTTTAAGTATGGACATCTTAGTCTGTAAAAATTACAACATTTATTATATTACTGAAAACATAACAATTGAATATTGTTCGTTATTGTCTCGCCTGCAGCGAAAGGCGCTGAAAGTGAGACATATGCCTACAAAGTATGGCGACGACGGCACAGTTAACGGTGTAGACTTTGATGTTAAGTTTTTGTGATAAGGTATTTTGCTCAGTAACTATAAATGGTTGGTCTTAGGTAGTACATGACAGTCTGTCATATGTCTTTTGTCCTTGATCTCAATTTCAGAGTCTAGTGAGCATGTTAAGTTTTTTTTTTCAATTGTTCATTTTCTCAAGTATTTATATGTGGTAGGTCAATGATATTTGGTATATAGGTTGGTCTTGGGTATTACATGACAGTCTGCTATGTTTTTTTGTGACCTCAATTTTATGGTCCAATTATCATGTAAAGTTTTTGTGTTTCGTTTAGTTTCTCACTAACATTAGTGGTATGTTAATGATATTTGGCATGTAGGTTGGTCTTCGAGTCTGTCATATGGCTTTTGTTCTTGACCTCAATTTCACAGTCTAGTGAGCATGTTCAGTTTTTTCGATTAGGCCATTATCTCAGTATATATAAGTGGTAGGTCAATGATATTTGGTATATAGGGTCTTAGGTATTACATGACAGTCTGCTATATGGCTTTTTTCTGAGACCTCAATTTCACCTTCCAATGAACATTTTAAGTTTTTGTGATTAGTTTCTCACTGACAGTTAGTGGTAGGTCAATGATATTTGGTATGTAGGTTGGTGTTAGATAGTACATGAGTCTGTCATATAGCTGTTGTTCTTGACGCCAATTTCATGGTCTAGTGAGCATGTTACGTTTTGTGATTAGGTCATTTTCTCAGTATTTAGTTGTGGAAGGTCAATGATATTTGGTACATAGGTTGGTTTTGGGTAGTGCATAACTGTCTGCCATATGGCTTATCTGCAAAAATAAAATGTCAAAATCCTGAAAATATGAAAACAGGATTTGCAAGCCAAGTCGTAACTCTCTGTAACTATTAGAGGTAGGTTGATGATACAGTCAAACTTGCTTTAGCCGTCACCTTGAATAAGCAGCCACCTGATTTTAAAGGTCACCTTTTTTAGTTCCCTTCATAGTATATTTCATATAAATTAAACCTCATTTAAAAGGCCACCTTTCTGAAAAGGCCAGTTTGCCTTCTTCGCAAAGGTGACCTCTTAAGTATATGCAGGGTTCGTATGGGTCCTTGAATCCTTGAAAAGTCGTGGAATTTCAATTTGAAAATTAAAGGCCTTGAAAAGTCATGGAATCCAGTATTTTTGCCAAAAGTCCTTGAAAGGTCCTGGAAATGAATGAAAATGTAAAAAATATTTTTATTGTCGTAGGAAACTTGTGGGTTTGTTGTCTAACAATCTTGTTGATGGGGTCAATATTAAAAGGAAGTAATCAAACGTCATTAAAGGGGAAGTAATCATCCTGGTTTCCTTTTTATCAACAGCTTTTCTCCTATTGATTTTTATTAAAAAAAGGAACCAGATAATATGATTGGAACACAGCATGACATTGTAATAATTATGTGAGGTCCAACTTGCCGCGGTGACATAACCTTTTTTGTTAACTCGCCGTGGTGAGATAGTAAATCGATTTTGGGTATGGAATTTAAAGAAAAATTCTTGAAAAGTCTTGGAAAAGTCATGGAAAATTGGAACAAAAAAGGTGTATGAACCCTGTATATGGTATATTTGTGGGTTATGTGTAGTACATGGCAGTCTGTTACATGGTTTTCATCCTTGACCTAAACTTCATGGTCTAGTGATCATGTGAACTTTTTCTGATTACATCAGTTTCTCAGATACTTTTATGGTATATCATTGATATTTCGTATGTAGGTTGGTCTCCAGAAGTACATGACATTCTGTTATATGGTTTTGTGAGTGACCTCAATTTCATGGTCCAGTGAGCCCGTCCCTCCGTTAACTTTTTGGTTTCTGGAGATTTTTTTCTGTAACCCCTGAACATATTGATTTCATATTTGGTATATGAGTATATCTAGGTGAGATACAGATCAAGTTCGAATTTGGTTCCGGTCGGTTGATTTTGTACAGAGTTATGGCCCTTGGACTTGGTGAAATTTTGAAAAATATAGGTTTCCAGAGTTTTTTTCTGTAACCCCTTGACATATTGATTTCATATTTGGTATATGAATATATCTAGGTGAGATACAGATCAAGTTCGAGTTTGGTACCGAACGGTCGATTTTGTATAGAGTTATGGCCCTTGGACTTAGTGAAATTTTGAAAAATATAGGTTTCCGAGATTTTTTCTGTAACTGCTTGACATATTGATTTCATATTTGGTATATGAGTATATCTAGGTGAGATACAGATCAAGTTGGAATTTGGTTATGATCCTTGGACTTTAATTTGATATTTGTTAATTGTTATAAAAAGTTCGAGTTGACAATGGACTGGCATATCATGCACTCTTGGAGCAGCAGTTTATTCTAATATAAGTCAGTTTGAATTTTCACATTAATTTAGCAGCCAAGCAGGGACAGGCAATACATCATTTAGGTCCACACTTGTTATATATTGTTAGTTATTTCAAACTTGAAACTCACAACATCAAGGATTTCTAACTGAGTATTAATACAGTACTCATGTTAAAAAATATATTTCACAAATATGTGTTTGATTCAGGTAAATGTGTACCAATTTCTCCATGATTAAGCTATATTTTTATATAAAATATCTTGATTATCTCCCCTGACAAATTTTCAGCATCTTTGCTCATGATGCAGATGGTGAATTATTTTGCTGTATATTCCCATTTGCTAAGGTTTTCAAGGAGGAGTACTTTCATGAAATCTTAGACAAAAATTAAAGAAATTCTGTTATCCAAGTCTTAGTTGTTGCTTAAAAGGAACATTTTTTTTTCTGAAGTCTGTCTTTTTCATGTACATGTAGTTAGATTTGACTATGCACCTACAATGTTTCTACAGAGTACAGATTTTTGGTCAATTTATTGTCGTACCCCCATACAAAGCCTTCTAATTGATTGCTTTCTGTTCTTTTATTGTAAACGTGATATAAATTCAATATTGTATCATCTCTGTTGAAATTATTATATCTATACATAATATCAAAAGCAGCCATCTACAAACAATACTATTTATTACCTGATATGGTCTATAAATTTGCTACTTTTGTCACTAAATCTGATGGTATCTGGGTCCCACTGGATTTCACATCTCAACATTTTTGGACAATTCTGTGCGAAAGCTTCTATAATCTGATCAATGTGAACACGACTTTGAATTTTAAGAAACCAACCATTCGCTGTTCCTAAAACACATATCCTGAAAAAAATAATACTTTTGAAGTTTAAAAATGAATATTTTATCTTTCTTGTTTTCACTCTATGCTGTAATTTTTAACTTAGGGAAAAAGAAAATATTATTGACTTTTACTGGTATGCTAGATTGCTTTATATAAATATAGACGATTGTGATATTTCATAAAACTAAAATAGGTCTAAATGAATCTTTGTATGGCTATACCAGCAAAAACCAAAATGTCAAAGTCCCTTAAGATATGAAAACTAGGTTGCATTTTAACGACATAAATTTGGCATTTAGTATAAATTGAGTGGATCTGCACCAGACCAAAACTCTTAAGTCTACTATGACAAAAAAATCTAAATGGGTTGTATGTCCATTTGTGCACTTATGTATGCATTAGCAGCAGAAGGATCCATATAAACCAAATCTGTCATTAAAGTATTACTCTATTTAATTGACCTGACTGGTCACTGGTCAATTATATCGGGATTATTCGTGTAACAATTACCTACAAGACAGAGACAATTAAGCCACGCCCAACCTGTTCAATAAATTTGAGTAATATATACAGTAATATATACAAGTACAGTTTGCTGCAGCAAAAAAAAAAAAAAAAAAAAAAAAATATTTAGACATTTTGTTTTAGATGCATGTTAGATATGTCTCTGGGCATATAAAAAGATTTTTAAAGATGCATGTAGTAATAAAGGTAAACAATCGTTTGGGTTGAATTAGACCTAACACTACCATTTTCAACTAATATTTTCGAAAAAGAAACATGGGAGGGTTAAGAAAAATATCTGTATTCTTTGCTATAAAAGTATGACATTATATATGTGCTCAAGTATCACATTGGTCCTTCAGCGTTTATAAAAAAAAGATTTTATGAAAAGTTGCAGCAAATTTTGTTGAGTGGAGTTATGTAGAGAATTTCCTTAGTTTTTGTTCTGTATTTTAGAATTGGTAAATTACATAAAAAAGGCATAAACATGAGACACAAACTGGAAGTACAGTATCCAAGAAAATTTGATTTGAAGTGGATTGAGAATTTTCTTACAAACTATGTGTTTAGATGGAAAAAAATTCCTCTACATACTATTATGTACCTATGCCATGAAAATGATAGGGAATCCTATACTACTGTATTCTGTAAGTGTTACATCATTTATCATTCATAATGTTTGAATTTTAAATTCACATCATTATTATACCCTATGGATATGAAATACTATCTTCAAATGAAACATATAGACTGCATATATAACGAAAATGACTAGAATTTCAAACAGCTATTGTTATAACCACGGGGATTCAATATAATGAAGACAGAGAAATGTCAATAAATTTTAATAAGCATTATTAAATATGACTGTGTTTACTTGATGACTGCAATAAATCATATTAATGTAGTTCATGTAAAGTTCTATGATTGCATTATTAATTCTTTGTTTGTTATGTAAAAATAAGTGTTTCTAGGAAATTTTATAGCAACTTCTCTTTGAAAGCATAATTGCAATCCACTACAGGTTATTTACTTTTAGTAATATTCCTCTCTGGCTGTCCAGATGACTATATGAAATAAAATGCATGTAAAGACCTCAAAAAGAGTCAATTTGATAATGATAATAAAAGAAATGAAATTCAGCCAATCAAAGATTGTTATTCCAAGGTGCCCCCTTTTGGATCCCAAAACAATATATCAAAGTCCAACCTGTGGACATTTACCTGATACTTTATGAGATGACATAAGCTAGTTCTTAGGAAGGGGTTTCAATACCTTTGCTGCAGTGATATTGGTATTCTCACAAATAAATACCCACCTAATAGAAGCCCATCCCCCTTAAGCATATATCAGTGTTTCGCAATAAGACACCCACTCCCCCATCATGCACATTATCTAGATGTACTAGGTATATATTTAACAGTTTATTTAAAGACCTAAAATATGCTGACTTAAGCCTCTATTTCTTATATTCTTTTAGTTAAGCCGCTATTTCATATATTTTTATGCTCTGCCCACGAATGTGGAAGGGTCATATAGTGTTACCCTTGTCTGTCCTTCCGTCCGTCTGTAAGTTCTACATTTAAGTACATTTCTCAGAAACTGTAAGAGGTAGAACAATAATAGTAGGCCAGTAGGTAGATATTGGATAGTACTACAGAGTTCACTAGGTAGTGTGACTCTGTGACCTACATTTCATGGTTGAGTGTCTCAAAGTCCATTTCTCAGCAACAACACATTATAGGACAATAATGTTTCATCAAATTAATTGCCATGATGAGTATTACCCAAATCATTGACATTTAGTTGGCTTTGACCTACATTTTATGCTTCAGTGACCATGGTAAAGTGTTGATTTTAAGTCTTTCTCAACTACTATGTATTGTAGAATCATGATATTTCACTGTAACACTGCCCATTTCAAAAACAATTGGGTATCAAAGACCTTCATTTTATGGTTGAATGACTTTGATTAAATTTTGCATTTCATCATAATTCAGTGACAGGGGACTAATTTTATGAATGATTGAAATGGGTTAATCTGTTGCGATAAATTTATTGGTGGGGCATCTGTGTCTTATACACACATTCTCTAGTTTTATATAGTTATTTTAAGAAGGCAAACTAGATGCTCAGAGACTGAGCCTGTATCGCTCACCTGACAAAACGCTTCTATGCCATGCATGACCAAAAATGATCATGTTTTTAACTCACCTGACCCAAAGGGTCAGTTTGAGCTTTTGCCATCACTTGGCGTCCGTCGTCCGTCCGTTAAACATCTTTACATTTTCATCTTCTCCTCTGAAACCACTGAAGCAAATTCAATCAAACTTTAAAGGAATGATGTACTAAAGGTCTTTTGCAAAGATTGCTCATTTCGTTTCGATCCGATAATAAACATGGCCGCCAGCACTGAACTTAGGTTTAACATTGGACCCTATGGGAAAAATCACATATTCATCTTTTCCTCTGGAACCGCTGAAGCAAATTCAACAAAACTTTACAGGAATGATGTACTAGAGGTCCTTCACTAAGAATGGTCATTTTGTCCTGATCCAATGAAAAACGGAACTTAGGTTTAACATTGGACCCAAGGGAAAAATCACAATTTCATCTTTTCCTCTGAAACCGCTGAAGCAAATTCAACACAATTTAACAGGAATGATGCACTAGAGGTCTTTCACTAAGAATGCTCATTTTGTTTCAATTCAATATTAAACATGGCCGCCAGCGCAGAACTTAGGACCCTATGGGAAAAATCACATTTTCATCTTTTCCTCTGAAACTGCTGAAGCAAATTCAACAAAACTTAACAGGAATGATGTACTAGAGGTCCTTCACTAAGAATGCTCATTTTGTTTTGATCTGATAAAAAACATGGCTGCCAACGCGCAACTTAGGTTTAACATTGGACCCTATGGGAAAAATCACATTTTCATCTTCTCCTCTGAAGCAAATTCAACAAAACTTTACAGGAATGATGTACTAAAGGTCCTTTACAAAGATTGCTCATTTCGTTCAGATCCGATAAAAAACATGGCTGCCAGCACGGAACTTAGGTTTAACATTGGACCCTATGGGAAAAATCACATATTCATCTTTTCCTCTGAAACCGCTGAAGCAAATTCAACAAAACTTTACAGGAATGATGTACTAGAGGTCCTTCACTTAGAATGGTTATTTGGTTCTGATCCGATAAAAAACATGGCCGCCAGCTCGGAACTTAGGTATAACATTGGACCCTATGGGAAAAATCACATTTTCATCTTTTCCTCTGAAACTGCTGAAGCAAATTCAACAAAACTTTACAGGAATGATGCACTAGAGGTCTTTCACTAAGAATGCTCATTTTGTTGTCCCCCGCCACACCGCGACGGTGGGACATAGTAATGGTCTGCGTCCGTGTGTCCGTCTGTCCGTCTGTCTGTCACACTTTCTTGTGGACGCAACTCCTCAGAAACCGTGTATTGGATTATGTTCAAATTTTGTAGGATTGTTAGTCACTATATGTCCTAGATCATATCGCACCGCCATTTTGATTCGTCGATTTTTATAGGAGTTATGGGACTTTGACCATTTTTAGCAATACTTTACTACTGGAGATCTTGTGGACGCAACTCCTCGGAAACCGTGTATTGGATTTTGTTCAAATTTTGTAGGATTGTTACTCACTATATGTCCTAGATCATATCGCACCGCCATTTTGATTCGTCAATTTTTATAGGAGTTATGGGACTTTGACGATTTTTAGCAATTTACTATACAAATGGAGATCTTGTGGACGCAACTCCTCGAAAACGGTGAATTGGATATTGTTCAAATTTTGTAGGATTGTTAGTCACTATATGTCCTAGATCATATTGCACCGCCATTTTGATTCGTCAATTTTTATAGGAGTTATGGGACTTTGACGATTTTCAGCAATACTATACAAATGGAGATCTTGTGGATGCAACTCCTCAGAAACTGCTGGTCAGAATTCATTCAAATTTTACAGGATTGTTAGCCACCATTAGTACTAGATCATATCGCATCGCCATTTTGATTCGTCAAATTTTGTGGGAGTTATGGGACTTTGATTATTTCCACATTGTTATACAATGGCAAATCTTGTGGACGCAACTACTCAGAAACTGCTGGTCCAAATTAATTTAAATTTAACGGAATTGTTAGCCACCATTAGTACTAGATCATATCGCATCGCCATTTTGATTCGTCAAATTTTGTGGGGTTATGGGACTTTGATTATTTCCTCATTGTTATACAATTGCAAATCTTGTGGACGCAACTCCTTACAAACCACCAGTCAGAATTCATTCAAATTTTACAGGATTGTTAGTCACCATTAGTACTAGATCATATTGCATTGCCATTTTGATTCGTCAAATTTTGTTGGAGTTATGGGACTTTGATTATTTCCACATTGTTATACAATGGCAAATCTTGTGAACGCAACTCCTCAGAAACCGCTGATCAGAATTCATTCAAATTTCACAGGATCATTAGTCACCATTAATTCTAGACCATATCGCATGGGTATTTTGATTCGTCAAATTTTGTGGGAGTTATGGGACTTTGATTATTTCCACATTGTTATACAATGGCAAATCTTGTAGACGCAACTCCTCAGAAACTGCTACTCTGAATTCATTCTAATTTTACAGGATTGTTAGTTGCCATATGTACTAGAACATATCGCATCGCTATTTTGATTGGACAAATTTTAGGGGAGTTATGGGTCTTTATCGACTTAATGCATACTACAACATAGGAAGACTTAGTGGACACATCCCGTTATAATCCAATTAAGGGATTTTGCTGAAATTTTGCTTGGCTGTTTGCCACCTAATGCAGTTGATCATATCCTGCCGACATTTTGAATTGGAAAATTTTACATGAGAAATGGGACTTTATCGACTTTACTGCAGCAGCGGGGGACATAGCTACGCGTAGCAATCTTGTTTCTATTCAATATTAAACATGGCCGCCAGCGCAGAACTTAGTTTTAACATTGGACCCTATGGGAAAAATCACATTTTCATCTTTTCCTCTGAAACTGCTGAAGCAAATTCAACAAAACTTTACAGGAATGATGTACTAGAGGTCCTTCACTAAGAATGGTCATTTTGTTCTGATCTGATAAAAAACAATGTCGCCAGCGTGGAACTTAGGTTTAACATTGGACCCTATGGGAAAAATCACATTTTCATCTTCTCCTCTGAAACTGCTGAAGCAAATTCAACAAAATTTTACAGGAATGATGTACTTCAGGTCCTTCACTAAGATTGCTCATTTTGTGCCAATCCGATAAAAAACATGGCAGCCAGCACCGAACATAGTTTAACATTGGACCTTAAGGGAAAATCACATTTTCATCTTCTCCTTTGAAACGGCTAAAGCAAATTCAACCAAACTTCACAGGAAGGATGAACTAAAGGTTCGATTAAGGATTGCTCATTTTGTTCCCATCCGATAAAAAACATGGCCGCCAGCATGGAGCATAGTTTAAAATTGGACCCTATGGGAAAATCACATTTTCATCATCTCCTCTGAAACAGCTTAGCAAATTCAACCAAACTTTACAGGAATGATGAATGGAAGGTCCCTTACAAAGATTGCTCATTTCGTTCCAATCTGTAAAAAAACATAGCCGCCAGCACGGAACATAGTTTAACATTGGACCCTATGGGAAAATAACATTTTCATCTTCTCCTCTGAAATGGCTGAAGCAAATTCAACCAAACTTTACAGGAATGAGGAATGGAAGGTCCTTTACAAAGATTGCTCATTTCGTTCCGATCTGATAAAAAAACATGGCTGCCAGCATGGAACAAAGTTTAACATTGGACCCTATTGGAAAATCACATTTTCATCTTCTCCTTTAAAACATCTAAAGCAAATTCAACCAAACTTTACTGGAATAATGTACTAAAGGTTCTTTACAAAGATTGCTCATTCCATTCTGATCAGATGAAAAACATGGCTACTAGCAAGGAACATAGTTTAAAATTGAACAGTATTGAAAAATCACATTTTCATCTTCTCCCCTGAAACCGCTGTAGCAAATTTAATCCAACTTTATAGGACTGATGTACTAAAGGTCCTTTACAAAGATTGCTCATTTTGTTCTTATTTTACAAAAAACATGGCAGCCAGCACAGAATGTAGGTTTTACATTACATTGGACTTGATGGGAAAAATCACATTTTCATCATCTTCTCTGAAACTGTTGAAGCAAATTGTATTGGAATGATGAGTAAAAGGTCCTTTGCAAAGTTTACTCATTTCAATAGGACAAAAAAAAACACAGGTGCTAATAGAGAACATAGCTAAACATTAGACCTCCATTGGTAAAAAAAACGATCATTTTTGGTCATGCATGGCAGAGAAGTATTTTGTCAGGTGAGCGATACAGGCTCAGTCTCTGAGCCTCTAGTTTACCAATGGGGTAGGGTGTTTAGGTACCCGTGTGTTTTGTCTGATCCTATTGAAATGAGTAATTTTTGCAAAGGACCTTCAATACATTTAGTATAATTTGCTTTAATTGTTTTGAGAGAGAAGATCATGAAAAGGATGGTTTTCTCATACTGGGCTCCAATGTTAAACTATGTTCTGCATTTGAGGCAATGTTTTTTGTCGGATTGAAATGAAATGTTTGTAAAGTACCTTCAGTCATCATTCCTGTAAAGTTAGGTTGATTTGCTTCAGTGGTTTCAGAAGAGTAGATGAAAATGTGATTTTCCCATAGGGTCCAATGATAAACTATGTTCCGTGCTGGCAGCCATGTTTTCTAACGGATTGTGATGAAATGAGCAATTGTTGCTAAGGACCTTCTATTCATCCTTCCTGTAAAGTTTGGTTGAATTTGCTTGCATGCAGTTTCAAAGGAAAAGATGAAAATGTGATTTTTCCCATAGGGTCCAATGTCAAACCTAAGTTCCGTGCTGGTGGCCATGTTTTTTATCAGATCGGAACAAAATGAGCAATCTTTGTTCAGGACCTTAAGTACATCATTCCTATAAAGTTTGGTTGAATTTGCTTCAGTGGTTTCAGAGGAGTACATGAAAATGTGATTTTCCCATAGGGTCCTATGTTTAACCATGTTCCATGCTGGCGGCCATGTTTTTAAAGTTCGGTTCAATTGGCTTCAGCCGTTTCAGAGCAGAAGATGAAAATATGATTTTTACCCATAGGGTTCAATGTTAAACTTAAGTTCCGTGCTGGCGGCCATTTTTTTTATCGGATCGGAACAAAATGAGCAATCTTTGTAAAGGACCTTCCATACATTATTCCTGTAAAGTTTGGTTGAATTTGCTTCAGTGGTTTCAGAGGAG